>PVJL010010255.1:0-50832 GCA_004026885.1 Lyroderma lyra | reverse complement strand
AATATTCAAAACTTTAAAAGAGAGAAACTTACAACCAAGAATAAATTATCCAGCAAAATTATCTTTCAGATATGAAGGTGGAATAAAGACCTTCTCACACACAGAAGCTGAGAGAATTTGCCAGCACAAGGCCAGCACTTCAAGAAATACTGAAGGAGGCTCTTCGACCTGAAACAAAACATCAGGAAAAATGGAACAAAGTTGGGGCAACAAGAAAGAAACAAAAATAAAACAAAAACAAAGAAATAAGTAATGGCCACAGGAAATCCTCACATATTGATCATCACTCTAAATGTTAATGGACTGAACTCACCAATAAAAAGACACAGAGTAGCAGACTAGATTAAAAAACATAACCCATCCATATGCTGTCTCCAAGAGACACACCTTAGCCATAAGGACAAACACAGACTCAGAGTGAAAGGATGGGAAACAATACCCCAAGCAAATGGTAACCAGAGAAAAGCAGGAGTGGCCATACTGATATCTAATGAAATAAACTTCAAGTTAAAAAAGATAGTAAAAGACAAAGATGGTCATTACATAATGATAAAAGGCACAATACAATAACAAGAAGATTTGACACTAATTAATATATATGCTCCCAACCAGGATGCACCAAAATATACAAAGAAACTACTAACAGATTTGAAAGGAGAAACTGATAAATACACAATCATTGTGGGAGACTTAAACACCCCACTAACAGTCATGGACATATCATCCAAACAGAAAATAAATAAGGAAATATCAGCTCTAAATGACACATTACAGCAATTGGACATAATAGACATTTACAGGTCACTTCATCCAGCAAAAAGAGACTACACCTTCTTTTCTAGTGCACATGGAACATTCTCAAGGAAAGACCACATGCTGGGACACAAAAGTAGCCTCAGCAAATTCAAGAAGATCGAAATCATACCAAGTGTATTCTTAGACCACAAAGCTTTGAAATTGGAGATCAACTGTAAAAGGAAAGCAGAAAAAAAACACATATTCATGGAGATTAAACAACAACTTATTAAAAAGGGACTGGATAAAAGAACAAATAAAAGATGAGATTAAAAACATATAGAAACTAATGACAATGAAAATACAACATATCAGAAGTATTGGGACACGGCGAAAGCGGTAATAAGAGGGAAATTTATATCACTACAGGCCTATCTTAAGAAACAAGAAAAATCAAAAGTAAACATCTTAACATCCCATCTTAAAGAACAAGAAAAAGAAGAGCAGATGAAACCCAAAGTCAGCAGAAGGAAAGAAATAATAAAAATTAAAGCAGAGCTAAACCAATTAGAGAACAGAAGGACAATAGAAAAAATTAATATTACGAAGGGCTGGTTCTTTGAGAAAGTCAAAAAAATTGACAAACCCCTGGCGAGACTAATCAAAGGACGAAGGAAAGGACACAAATATCCAAAATTAGAAATGAAAGGGGAGAAATTACCACTGACATCACAGAAATACAAAGGATTATAAGAAAATATTATGAAGGACTTTATGCCACTAAATTTAACAAACTAGAAGAAATGGACAAGTTTCTAGAAACTTATAGTCTACCTAGACTAAACCAAGAAGAACTGGATAATCTAAATAGACCAATCAATAGCAAAGAGATTGAAATGACTATCCATAATCTCCTTAAAGGCAAAGCCATGGACCAGATGGTTTCACCAACGAGTTCTACCAAGCATTCAAAGAAGAATTAACACCTATCCTCCTCAGACTCTTCCAAAAAATTGAAGAGGAAGCAGTACTTCCTAACTCATTCTATGAGGCCAACATTATCCTAATACCAAAGCCTGGCAAAGACAACACAAAGAAAGAAAACTATAGACCAATATCTCTGATGAACACAGATACAAAAATCCTAAAAAAAATATTAGCAAATAGAATACAACAATGCATCATAAAGATCATACATCATGATCAAGTGGGATTCATCCCGGGAGCACAAGGATGGTTCAACATTCGAACATCAATCAATGTGATACACCACATGAACAAAATAAAAGATAAAGACCATATGGTCATTTCAATTGATGCAGAAAAAGCTTTCGACAAGATCCAACATCCATTTATTATCAAAACGCTAAATAAAATAGGTATAGAACGAAAGTATCTCAACATAATAAAGGCCACATATGACAAACCCTTGGCTAACATCATACTGAATGGGGAAAAGCTGAAGCCTATTCCCCTAAAATCAGGAATAAGACAGGGATGCCCCCTGTCACCACTGTTATTTAATATAGTACTGGAAGTTCTAGCCACAGCAATCAAGCAAGAGAAAGGAAAAAGTTATCCAAATTGGGAAGGAAGAGGTCAAATTGTCACTATTTGCAGATGACATGATCCTTTATATAAAAAATTCCAAAGATTCCACCAGGAAACTATTAGAAACAATTAACGAATATAGTAAAGTCGCAGGATACAAAATCAATGTACAAAAATCAACAGCATTCCTATATACAAACAACGAATCCTCAGAAAAAGAAATGAGGGAGTCAATTCCTTTAGCTATCACAACAAAAAGAATGAAATACCTGGGAATTAACTTAACAAATAATGTGACAGACTTATACACGGAAAACTATAAGACACTTTTGAAAGAAATTGGAACAGACCTTAAGAGGTAGAAAAATATCCCCTGTTCATGGATAGGAAGACTTAACAGTGTTAAAATGCCCATTCTGCCCAAAGCAATCTACAGATTTAATGCAATACCGATTAAAATCCCACAATCATACTTTCGTGAAATAGATAAAAGAATTATCAGATTTATATGGAACCATAAAAGACCTCAAATTGCCAAAGCAATACTACATAAAAAGAATAAGGCTGGTGGCATTATACTTCCTGACTTCAATTTATATTACAAAGTATCAATAGTCAAAACAGCTTGATACTGGCAAAAAAACAGAAATATAGACCAATGGAATAGAACTGAAAACCCGAAATAAACCCACAAATTTATGGACAAATAATTTTGGATAAAGGAGCAAAAACATACAATGGGGAAAAGACAGCCTCTTTAGTAGGTGGTGCTGGGGAAACTGGAAAAACATATGCAAAAGAATGAACCTGAGCTGTGAACTCTTTCCATATACAAAAATTAACTCAAAATGGATTAAAGACCTTCATATCAGACCTGCAACAATAAACTGTATAGAAGAAGACATTGGTACTAAACTTATAGACCTAGGGCTCAAGGAAGACTTCGTGAACCTGACCTTAAGGCAAGGGAAGTAAAAGCAAAAATAAATCAATGGGATTATATCAAACTAAAAAGCTTCTGCACAGCAAAAGAAACCATCAACAAGGCAAAGAGATAGCCAACTGAATGGGAGAAAATATTTGCAAATAATGCATCAGATGGGGTCTAATATCTAAAATATATAAAGAACTAATAAGACTTAACAACAAAAAAGAAACAACCCAATTAAAAGTGGGCAGAAGAACTAAACAGACACTTCTCCCACAGAGAAATACAAATGGCCAGCAGACATATGAAAAAATGCTCATCCTCATTAGCTATCAGGGAAATGCAAATCAAAACCACAATGAGACACCACCTCACACCTGTGAGAATGGCTGTTATCAACAAGACAAGGAATAACAAGTGCTGGAGAGGATGTGGAGAGAAAGGAACTCTGGCACACTGCTGGTGGGAGTGCAAACTGGTACAACCACTGTGGAAGGCAGTGTGGAGGTTCCTCAGAAAATTGGGAATGGAGTTACCATCTGACCCAGCAATCCCCCTTCTGGGGATCTACCCAAAAAACTTGAAAATCTTTGTCCGCAAAGACTTATGTACCCCAATGTTCATTGCAGCGCTGTTCACAGTGGCCAAAACATGGAAACAACCAAAGTGCCCTGTGACAGATGACTGGATAAAGAAGCTGTGGTACATACACACAATGGAATATTACTCAGCTATAAGAAAAGATGAAATATTGTCATTTGCAACAAAATGGATGGACCTGGAGATCATCATGCTTAGTGAAATAAGCCAGACAGAAAAAACAAAGAACTGTATGACTTCACTCATATGCGGAATATAAAGAGAAAAGAAATGAAAAAACAAACAAACAACCCGGACACAATCAATAGTTTAATATTTATTTGGGGATGAGTGGGTTAGGAAGGGGAGAAAGGAGAGGGGGTGGAAGAGGAAGCAGGGAAGCTAAATATAAGGTGATGGAAAGAGAAGTCACATTAGGTGGTGAACTTATTATACAACAAGTTGACAATGCACTGTAGAATTGTATGCCTGAAACCTATGTAATCCTTGCTAACAGATGTCACCCCAATAAGTCTAACAATAAAAATGAATTTAAAAAATAATGGAGCAGATACATTGAGTTGCTGGCTTTAGGCACCACACTGACTCATTGTTGTATGTAGGGATTAAGTCCAGGAACTCCCAACCTTGGATCCTGTTCTTAAAATAAGAGAGAATTACCATGTCAGTGTTAAACCAGGAGTGGAAGCCAATCAGTCATTATGTCAATGGCAAATCAAGGAGCAGCAATGTATATTTGGGCACTCACAAGTCTCCTCTGTAGAGAGAGCTGCTTCTTCAGTTCTATTTTTAAAAAAATCAAAGGAGGAGAAGCTCAAAACCAGACATTATTGACTCTAAGGGTTTTCAATCAATGGAGAAGACAGTATTATTCAAAATTAAAAATGAGTCCTGTTCCCATTAGTTATTACTGCCTAAAAAGTTGTCCCCAAACTTAGTGACTTAAAACAGCAACAATAATTGTATTATCTCTCATAATTTTTGTGGGTCAGGAATCCAGGAAGAGCTCAGCTGGGAGGCTCTGCTCAAGTTTCTCATGACATTGCCATCAGATGATGGCTGAAGTTAGAGCAGGCCGGGGCACGGCTGAGCATTTCTCTCTTCCTTAGCTTAGGCTCTGTCCACATGGTCTCTTCAAATGAGCTAATTAGGGCTTCCTCACAACATGGCAGCCTGATGGCTGTCAGCCTATTTACATGGTATGCAAGATGAAAGATGCATTGCTTTTTCTGACCTAGTCTTGAAAGTCATATAGTGTCACTTCTACTACATTTTAATGGACACAAGCAAGTACAAACCCATCCAGATTCAGAGGGAAGGGTATTAGACTCCATCTATTGAAGAGAAACTGGCAACCTTTTAGAAAATTGTGCAGAAATGGAATATAGAGTTGTAGCAATCTCTGGAAATACAATGTGCCACAAGATGAAAAAAAAACGTAACTAGGATAACCTGACCTTTGATCCCAGTGGTGTTCAATATTCCCCAAAGACTCCATTTCATTTGATACTTCAGCTCTTTCCTTCCAATGTCTCACCCCGCACCCACCTGCTTTTCAACTAGAGCTCACTGCTTTATAGACTTTAGTGTTCCTCAGTCCAACATTGTGTAGCTTAAGGATCTTCCATTAGTTGTGTTTTTTTCCCACAACCGCCATTCTTGCAATGCCCATATCTCATTCTGAAAAAACGTGGAGGGACTCTCCTACATTGCTGGGTCTATACTATGCTTTGATCTCAAATTCCTCATACTCTTAGTGCTCTTTGAGTCTTAACTTAAGTCTGTTCTAGAACGCTGTTCTAGAACAAGAAGGTTAGTCTTTACAAACATAGCAATGATTGCTTCGGTCTCAAAGGTGGTTTGGTAGATGAGGGAAAGGGTCACTGGGAAAGGGCAGGAGGGAACTTTCTGGGTTGCTAGAAATATTTTAAATCATGATTAGGGTAGTGGCAACATAGACCTCTGCATGTCAAAACTCATCAAACTATACATTTAAAATAGATGTAGTCATTTTAAAAATAAACTATATGTCAATAAATTTAAGTTAAAAAGAAGAGAGAGAAGAGGCCAGGGTTGTAAACCCTTCCCTCAGACGACGTTCCCCAGCTCCTGGGATTACCAGCCAACTGCTTTCTGTGACATTCATGAAACATCAGATTAACCAGATACGTAGTCACGAGTAGGAGGGAATGGATTGATTCTAACCTTCTTTGTATTACCAGCATCTAGCTCATTCCCTTAATAAAGACATTTAATTAAACAAATAAATTAGTTGGTTAAGTAAAGACACTTAATAAAAGCTTGTTAATGGAATTCAGGTGTCGAAAGACTCTATAAGGCAACAAAGGAAGGACAACGAACCCAATCCAGATGTTGTCAGAAGAGGCTGGAGAATAACTTACAACTGTGGTTCCCCACCATGTAAGTGTGAAAAATGCCATTTCAAAATTTAAAAATTTTCAACACTGTCAGGCAAAACTAATGATACCTCCAGTAAATATTGATTGAAAATAATATGGTTCCAAAAACACTATTGAACAACGGTTTCAATAAATTCCTCTATTACCAATCATAGCACCATCTAGGCAGTTATTTAACAACGGTGCTCCCATTCGCAGATTCCATTATTCGGTCTGGAGACAGCTCAGTGCCCAGACGAAGGCGTCACATAACAACTTCTTGTCCCATTAATTGAGAACCCCCTGCATTGTCACTCATGCTTCAAAATCTCTGTTTTACAGAGTATTTAAATGATTTCTACTAGAAAAGATATTATTAGAAAGAAGCTTTGGAATACAAGGTTCCAAAACAAATTACCAGCTCCCCCCCACCCCCCAGGCTTGGATCACTTGGGTAAGTTACCAAACCATATAATAAGCCTCAGTTTCTTCATTTCTAAAAATGGAAAAATGATCTCTCACAAACTTGACATAATTCATTGCAAAATGCCTAATACTCTACCTATCTAGATGGTGATAATGTCCAATAAAGTGCTGAGGAGAAAAAATCCCTTTAAGATTCATTGACTTTTGTTCCACCTTGCCATAGAATACCATACTATCCTCTATAAATGGTACAATTTCAAGATTATTTAAAAGAACGACCAGTCTTAACACAGGTCACCACTCCATGAAGTGCTTCTTTATCTCAACCCTTTATTTCTGATCCTATTAATTCCATATCAACAACCCCCTCCACCCTTATTCCAGTTTGCAGTTCAGGATGTCTCTGTTTTAAAATGACTTTTTATGTGGAAATTTTATGAAAGCTTTTTGAAAAATTAATTACATCTGCCAATTCATCCCACTTCTATTTTGCTGCATTCAAAAATCTAGAAATGGAGAAAAATGTCTCTCTTTTTAAATGCAGAACTTAAAGTATGCATCATTAACATGTTAGTATTTTATGGCATCATATCACTGAAGAAAGAACTAAAACTTTCTATCTCCTAGACTTATAATTTAATAACCACCAAGGACAATGACAAAGGTGTGTGGGCCACTGGCAAAGAGGCCCTTTGAGCTCCAGTTCTAGCTTCTCTTCACTTTAATAAATCTACAACTTGAACTCCAGAGTTTTACACTTCAGATGTGAACAGTCTCACAAATTCAAGCTGATTACAATACCCTACAGGATAAATATTCACAATGAGAAATTATTTAATTTCTTCTCAATTTCCGCCACTACAACAGTTATGATCAGTGAATGTATTCTTGTTAAAGATCCTAGAATTCTATTAGATGATAATACAGGCTTATTTTTTATATAAAAGCCATTCCATCTTAGAATTCCCTTCTTTATAACATCAAAGTCCAAGTCTCTGCCCTTGGGAACTTGGTAATAGATGCTGTGTGTATATTTGATTTTTTTTTTTAATTCAGCAGATTACTCTATTTTCTTTCTAGCCTTGAATCATTTTGTTGTGTAGGTATTTGCTATTAATATTTAAACATATTCTTAACAGGCCATTCCTAATGAGTAATACTTTTTATAAAACACATTATCCCTTAGCTATTTACTGCATAAAGAAAAATAAATTGCATATATTATCTGGAATGATGTGAAAAATCTGAACCTTTAACCATCTAGTAAACGGCAACATTTCTCCCTTATTTTAAATAATGCCATTGGTTCTCAGCCCCACACTGAAGACACCAAAAGAATTTCTTATGTGAGTTACATCTATTAATATTTATTGATATCATATTAGAAATTAAAACTTAGATATTAAAAATATTTATGAATAACAATAATAAACCCAACACCAATTAACACACATGTTTTATGAAAAACAACTATCTTTTTCAGAACAAAGACATTTTAGTGAAAAGAGTGGCATTGATTTTGCAGTTTGCAAATTTCTGCAAGGTCTGGCTTGACTGAAGACAGCTGGACTCTAATATCTGCTTCTGGGTTCGATCTGTTCCAATACACTTTCTCATTGAAGTTTATGAAGGAAATACAGCCTCATTCAGATATAGTTCAGAAATGAGAAGCATATTTTAATAACTTTTGCAGACAATTGTGGTTCTTTCTTTTTTGATATTAAAACAAAACTTGATGAGTGGTAATTTCTTACAGGTTAGTTGCAGTATGACATCTGGAACTACCTCAGTGTACTTTTTGTAGTCTTATTACACTAAAATCCTTTCGTCTATCCTGCACTCTGGTTTGTTTGGCTCATGTCTCAGGGACGGGATCTTTTCCTTTTTGTAAAGGGATGTCTCTTTGCTCAGTGGCAACAGAATTGAGTAGGCAACTATTTTTAAGGATGAGTTACTGAGTTCTGGGATTGATGCATGTCTAAAAAGATAAAAATAGTAAAATTCTGGAATAAATAAAATAGTTAATAAAAATGTTATAAATTAAATATAGCTTCCCATTAAGGTAGTCTGTATGCATCTTTAATGCTCACTTCATCTTTGTCTCCTTCCTCTCTTCCTTTTTCATTTTTCCACTGAGCGTCCACTGTGGGAGGCACTAGGCAAGTCGGCTCTTCTCTTCAGGAAAGAGAAAGTGAGGCTAGAGAAGTAAGGGGTGATTTCCCCAAAGTCAAAAAACTGATCGATACAAGAGTTGGGATTATATATATATATATGAATCTTATATGAATTTTTTTTTTTACAAATATGATTCTCATTATACCTAATAATATCACCTGAATTTCCAAAATCTCACAGTATTTTATTTTTTTCTGGTGATGCTACAAATAACAAGTAGGGAAAATGAATTCTTTCAGAGTTACTTCCTAGCTCATTATTAAAATTTTAATACGGTATCTGTTTCTTAGGAGCGATTTAGGAACCGTGACCTTCCACTGGCTCGCCCAGCCTTCGTTCAGAACGCTTGCCCTACCCGAAAATGGCCAGTAGAGGGCGCCATCAGCAGTCACCCCCCACCCCCACCCCCCCGCGAGGCAGGTGGCTGCAAGTTGTGCTGCCACACTCCTTCCAGTTTGAAAGCGCCCTCCTCAAACACAATATTTAAGGGGTCAGGGAGAGAGGAGAAAGTGGAAGAGACCAATTGGACATTCCAGAGAGAAAAGGGCCGTGATGACTTGGGCTTGGTGTGGGAAGCAGGGGACAGCCTGTGCAAAGGGGTAGGGGTATATTGCGTGGGGCCGAGCTCCAGTCAGGATGCCTCTTCCTAGCTGATGCTATCGCAGAAAGGCACTTCATCGGCTGGATCCTCAATATTTTCATCTGTAAGCCAGCAATAATAACGCGTGCCCTGACAGTTTTGTAGGTTATTGCAAGGATCAAATAAGGTAATGGAGTGAAAGTGTTCTCAAAGGTTAAAGTCTGTGTGTGTCTGGGCCACTGATGTCAATATGGAGGGAAGACTGTGAAAGGGGTGATTTGCAACATATGCTGAGTGCTTCCCCTGTGTCAGGCAGTGTTTTAAGAGCTTTACATGCACGAATGCACCTAAGGTGATAGCACAAGGGCCAGCGAAATACCATTTTTAATAAAAGAATAAGAATAAAACAAGCACCTTTGAGGATGAATTAAATCAAACCTGTCATCAACTGCATGGATCTGTTACTTCGTATTTCTACGTCTCATGTTTTTCTTTTCAGTAATGAGAATAATAATACCAACTCTGATGCCAGATTTTGAGATAATCTAATTCTTTCTTCATTTTTCCCATCTTCTTTTTGCTCCAGTAGTTTCTTACACACTTATTGGCAGAACTGGGGAGTCAGCTCCAATCTTTGGGGTGCAGCCTGAGACCCTCCAATCTCATCCCATGGCGGACCCCAGCCAGCCACCGAGCCACCACCCATATGGGGTCTAACAGAACTAGTTGAGCAGCCCTTTCATTGTCTGTGTACGTGAATTTCCAAGCATGACAGTATATTGCACTCACCTCAAAACAATTGATTAAATTTAAAGTGTCTGCATTCATAAAATGAGCATCATTCACAATGTCTTAAATTCTTAATTTCAAATAAGTCACCTTACTGTTTATTCACTCTCATCTCCAAACTTGTCACATTGGCTGTTTGGACTTGGGGGGTTGAAAAATAAGGTCAAACTATTTTTTAATTTAAAGTGTTGAAAGAAAAAGTATCCCTGTGGCAGAGAAAAAACCCCAGGCTCCCCTTGTCAATGTGTGGAGCTGTCACTGGAGCTGTGACTGCCCAGACATGCCACATTTCCCAGCCTCTTCTCACATGAGTGTCTCCACATAACTGATCCTAACCAATCACATGTGTGTTATTTTAGGGCAAAGCAAAGGGTGTGCCTTTTCTAGTTTCTTTCTCCCCTTCACTCTGATAGATGAAAACCACAGGCCAGAGGGTATGGCACAGCCACCGAGTAGAAGGAACAAGGGTCCCTAAACCACAGTGTGGAGGAGAGCCACCTGTGGACCAGGCACACCCACAAAGGACAGTTATATGAATGAAAAATGAATTTCAATTGTTTGAGCCTTTCTACATTTGAGGTCTGTTTGCTCTAGTATTTACTACTACACTCAGTATTAGAATTATCTTTCCTCTTTTTCTAGATAAACCTCTAAGTGTTCCTTAGCCCTCTGAGGTGCTCCAACCACACGACTCCTCTCCAGGAACCTTCCAAGCCCTTCCAAAAACTGTCCAGAACAAGGTTTCTCTTACCATCTTATCAAGATCTCCCAGGAATATCTTGAGGCTTTACTGGGAAATACCTAAAGTTAAGTCACATCTTCTTCTTCTTCTGAAGTGCCAGCATCCCAGGGAAGAGAAAGATACTGTTAGCAGTGATGTGCCATCTGGTTTTCTCTTCCTCCCCTCCCAATCTAGGAGTTTCCTCGTCCACATGACTGAGGATTACTACCATGAAATGGCAATTATCCTATGTGAGGAAGGTCTCCATGGGGGCCAATGTCGGGAGCTCTAAGTCCAAGGTTGCCTGTTGTCATGGTCTCAGTTAGCTATCACCACAAACATGCCACATAGCCAGCCACCCTGGGAATCAAGAGCTTCTCATATTCACTGGACAGCAGTGTAGTACAGGAGTCATTCTAGAGCCCAGGTTGGAGGGGCAGTGACTACCTGGACATGTTTTGTCATAGCTTCCAGAGGTGCAGGTAGAAACATGTGAGACTTTTTATGACCTGTGCTCAGGGTTTACATGTAGTCACTTCCACCCATATTACATTGATGAAAGCATGTCACATGTCCAGGTCAAGTGAAGGGGCACTGAAATACGCTGTTCACACACAAGATCTCAGCACAGCATGCTCCATCACAGTAGGGTGTACTACCAAAAGGACACAAAGATCAGGACCAGTAATTCAATCTACCACAATCCCTGAGGAATGGAGTGTTGTGGGCCAGTAGCTAGGCTGACCCGAGGACCATGGAGCTTCTGCTGCAGGTCAGAAATGTGCACTCAAGGAGACACTACAGTTCATTATGAGTATTTTGAGGGATGTGGCCTTTTAAAATCCCTATGGCTTGTATACTGCAATAATTCAAGAGAAGGAAAGATGGAGTCAGACCATTAACATCATTAAAAAACTGTTGCATTCATTCCTTACATGTTCTACTTATATTTATTAACCAACCACCCTCCATCAGAAATCCATTCTACTGAATTGCCAAGTCCTTAAGGACAAGCTGCAGTCACTCCCCATGCAGGCTAAGATTAAGTCTTACTGAGAATGGAATTGCTGAATGACAGGACTGAGGGAACGCTAAAACAACACCTGTTCAACCCAGGCAGCGATCAGTGACCTGACTTACAAAGCCACTCACACATGGATGTCTGCAGTGTATTGTGCCTACAAAGGTGGGTCCCATGACAATAACTGAGATCATGGGCAATGGGTTCAAAGTCAAGGATTCAGGTGGGTCACTGTTGGTTGGCCTCTTTCCAGGAAAAACCTAAGCAAAGCTTCATGAGAACATGAGGGCTCTCAGACTACAACCCTAACATAATATTACTCTTTGGTTATCTCATAACATAACCCATCGTAATACTTTTTTGTAAGACGGTGAGATGCCAACAATGCCCTCTCCATCCTTCTCCTTCCTAATACCCTCCTTACTTTTCCATCTCAACCAGCCATTTCCTCAGAAGAGTTAAGATGGGAATGTCAATCAGTTTGAGCTAAGATGTCATCCCTGCTCTAAAAATGCTAACTTTACACACAAGAAGAGAAAATATTCTAAACCTTCTCTCGCCCATATTTAATGTTCTCTATTCATTGATTAGACCTTCTCTGGTCTGGGGTTGTCCGTCATAATTACACTTCAAAGATGTGTCTGTCATACTATGTTTTATGTATTAAGAGCTCTACAGCAGCCTCTCCAGTGGCAGAGAGAAGTACAACTCACACGTAAATACAATAGAAATGGCCACAAAACCTTGGGAGAGTGATCTTTCCCACAGGAACTCAGGTCTCATGGACAGTCTGAAAAGTTTGATAAAACTCTGTCCTCAACCAAATTTTAGCCGGGCTCTCTGAGCCCTCATCTCCACTAGGCCTCTATCTTGGGGACACACACACACTCCTGTCCTAAGCCTACCCTTCCTAGTTTTAGCAAGAATCCTGCAAAGTCAGTTTAGAGAGGCCCCCACCTCCCCACCCCCCCACCCCCCACCCACTTGGTATCTGATCAGTCTGGCCTGCCAACACAAGAATACTGTTAAATCAGTTAAGCAGGACTCCTATCCTCACGTCTCCTCTTAGCAAACTCCCACCCTGAGACCTCGCTGGTTCTGTTAACCTGCTGTAACTCCCCAACAGGTCTTTGCTGTATTTAATTGAGTGTCCTAACTCTCCCCCATTGAGATAGTCTTGACACCTATCTCAACAATCCCAAATGAAGTCTTCCTTTCCATTTTAACAAGTGTCAGAAGTAATTTTGTTGTTTTCCCAACAAAAACCCAAATCCAGAATCTTGCTCTGGAACAAGAAGTACTTCAGGGTTTCTCCACTCACTTTTGTTGTACTGTCCACAGAGCTGCAAGCAAACAACTCCTTTGAATATTTCGGAGAAAGCCCTTCTAGACTCTTACTTTGTTCATGAGATTCCACGCTGGGAATTTACCAGGCAACAACTATACAAACCAGGAAGTTCTTCCTCCATGTATACTACAAAGCTGTGCACACATGCCTGCCAGAATACCGTTGGGGTCGTCCCCAAGGATCATGCACATCTCCCTGCAGCCTCTTGCGTGTCTGTTCTGCATAAAGCATTTCTCAAAGGAAGCGAGGGTGCCCTGGGTGCAAACCACTAGTGAATGCATATGAGCACAGGGGCGTATGCACTCGGGTCACACTCGGTTAAAACATACACCCCGGGCTCTTCCTGCCTCCTCCAGCGGAGGTCGCGCACAACGCACGGGAGGCCGATTGCACCCAGGAGTACAGCTGCCGGGCGGCGAGGGTGCGGGAGGGGAGCGGGAGGAGGTCCGCGTTCAGCCGAAAGGGGAGCGCGGAGCGGCCGGAAGCTGCGGGAGGAGGGTGGGCGCGGGCGCCGGCCCGTCCCCCAGCGCAGGGCCTGCTGACATCACCGCGCTCCGCCCCTCGCCTCCCAACACCCTCAGCTTGCAGCCGGACCCTCCCTCTCCCACCACGTGTCCTCGCGCTCCCTCCCGAGGGGCCGTGCGCTCGGGCAGCTGGAGAGACAGCAGGGATGGCGCTGTGACAGCCGGGCGGGAGCCCTCGGCGTCTGCCTGCGCCCCGGCCCGCGCTCCGGCAGTCAGCCCAGCGGTGAGTGCTCGCGGGGTCGGCACAAGGACCCTTCCGGGGCCGGGGCGGGGATCCTCCCGGGGTCGGAGTGGCGCGGCGGGGCGGGGGCCGAGGCTTCAGCTGCACGGCCGCCTCCGCCTTTGTTGCGGGCCCGCGGGAGGCGGGCGGCGCCGGCGCTCGGCAGGTGCGCCGGGCCGGGCCGGGCCGCACGGGGACCGCGGAGAAGGGGATGGGACAAGATGGCTGGAGAGACCCGAGCGGCGGCCTAGGGACGCGGACGGCGGGCGGAGGCCTGGCTGCGGGCACCTCGCCCTCCACTCCCCACCCCTTGCCCAGGAGCCGGTGGGGAGGCCGCGGCCAAGTTGGGGCCCGGTCTCCAAGGTTCTTAAGCCTGATCCGCACACCCTAGACCCCTCTCTGTCGCGTTCGCCCGTCCTTTTTGGAAATATGGAAGAAGCCGACTTTGAACTCGGAAGCGATCTTTTCTCTGGCAGTCCGGGAGAATGCAGTCCCCAAGATGTACCCTCACTGCACACCTAGGGATTGCCCGCCCTCAGAGGTCAGGAGCGCAGCCCTTTGTACCGGTCTCCGAGCTCCGCACAAGAGGGTATTTGTGCCCAGCGGCAGCGAGGCAGTGCCGGGTGGGCTGGGCCCAAGGCCGGGACCCACCAGATTAATGCACTTTTTTGGGTATCCAGGCGTTACCTTACTGTGTGTCACTGACTCCAGAATGATACTATTTTCTGAACCGGCTCAGGGACAGAACCTTTGAATCTGGAAATCCAGGTGATGTGGATTCTGGCCCACCAAACCTCTTGATGCTTCACTGGCCTGAAGGAACTATCCAGTTGAGCAAGTGTCCTATCTGTGGTAGGACACCTTCACCGATGGGAAGCCAACGCCCCCTCCTGCTGCTGATTCCATGTTTGGGTGGCGCTGGCTCTGAGAGTTCTGCCTTTGGATGCACTCTTCTGGAATATTTACCTACCTGCCAGTTCTGCCCTTGGGACTCTACAGAACCAGTCTGGTCTGTCTTCCACAGATAGCTTTTTAAATATTTGAAGGCAGCCAGCTAATGCTGTCTGTGTGCAGCCCCTCTTTATATCATAATTAAGTAGTCCCCTTCCAGCTTCCTGGTGCTTTTCCTGAAGCCCTTCCTCCCAGGTCCAACTCTGTCCCCTCCCTTCATTACACTCCCAGCAGTGCTTGTGGGCTACAGAGGTTTGTGTAGGCTGAGCTGGGCTTTGAAGAGGTCACACTAATGCCTGATTTTTCTGAACCGAATCTTGCTTGCAGACATGGAGTCCACAGCCTGCCCTTTCAATTTGACCCTGAAAGTAGAGGAAGAGGAAGAAGAGATTCAGAGCCGGGAACTGGAGGATGGCCCCACAGACATGCAGAAGGTCCGGATCTGCTCAGAGGGTGGATGGGTAAGTGAGAAGGTGTGGGGTCCGCACAGAACTGTGAGTAGCAGGCCTGGGAGCCAGGCCTGTGTTAGCCTTCTAGGCAGACAGAGGAAGTAAAAATAGCCCAGCCCAGGCCTGTTTGCATTCCTGAGAAAACAGTGCTGTGGCTTTAAAAGGATGTGAAGAACAGAGGCACAGGTTACCTGAGCGGTCCTGTCAGCCATGTAGCTTACCACTGTCAGGACAGGGAGAGCAGGAGGCCACCATCTCGTCTCTATCCTGTACCCTGGATCCCCTGCATCCTGCTCAATGCCAGGCACATTGTCAACACCGACGAAATGCCTGCTGACCTATGTTAAAGGAAAAATGATCTGACACTTGTTACAATGGTAAGGACTATGGAGATAGGTGTCAAGACTGTCACAGTAGGGGAGGGAGATTGGCCCCATACTGAATACAATAAAGATAACTGGGAGTTTATGTCCAAGAGGCAGAATGGAGGGGTCAGTGGATGGAAAAGTACTAAGAGGAGACGGCAAGGATGGAGGGGTTTCTTTCTAAACTGACTTAAGAGGATTCTTGCTGAAGGCAGGTCAGGGAGATTAGATCTCTAGGTTGGGTGGTTCTTTCTAAATTGACTTAGCAGTACTCTTGCTAAAACGGGACTGGGCAGGAGGGGAGCCCAGAGAGAGGCCTAGTGGGGACGAGGGCTCAGAGGAGCCTGACTCGAGTTTGAGTCAGGAGAGTGTCTTTGTCACCTACTGCTGGTTGAAGGGACTCACTTTAAACAAGACTTGGTGCATTGAGCTGGCATGAAGAGAGCTACACTTCCAGCTGGCATGGAGGGAGGGATTGGGGTGGTACGCAGCTGGGAATATGGATAGTATGAGAGAATTGGGGTAAACTTGTAAAAATGTCAATGCAACAGAGATTTATAGTGATACTAAGGTATAATTATTTACAGTACTTACTGGACTTCATGATAATTGGGTATAAATGGTAAACATTTTAAATAAGCAACAAGTTGACATTTCTCTGCTTAGTTTCCTTTGCTTATGAATGTTACCAATAAGTATACATAATACCCCTTGTTTCCAGTGAGGTCTGTATTCATAGACTCATGGTGCTCCCAGGTCATTTAGTCTAGCAGTGAGAGAACTAGGGTGCAGGGAGGTTTATCCACTTTGCCCCAAAGATACACATGTACACTGACATTTGTCCTTAAAAAGCCTGCTGAGCTGGACCTTAAAAATGTGCATTTTGGGAGTTCCCTGGTAGTGTAGTGGCTAAGGCTTCAGCACTGTCAACGCTGCGGGCTGGGTTCAATTCCCAGCCAGGGAACTACCCACATTTTTTTAAAAAAGTGTACATTTTGCTGTGTGTATATCTCAGTAATATGAACTAAAACACACAGCACCAGACTCTGGTTTGCTCTTCTAGTTATGGAGGCTGCACTGCACTGTCTCTTCCGTGTTCTCTGCCCACCTGTCCTCCTGGTTCTGATCCCTGAAGATGGGGGAGGGGGTACAGGAGGGCAAGAGGCAGTCCCATGCAGATTAGAGCATGACCTCAAGGCTGTGGGAGCTCTGGGCTCTGAGGCTAAATTGGTCCATCCAGACATTTGAGTGTCCCTACAGTGAGAAAAGTACAAGGTGAAGACCATGCTACACCCGGAAAGTAGGAAATAACAGAGGAGCTGGAGGCGGGGCTGGCATTGGCAGCCTCCCTGCAGTCTGCCAGCCACCCACAGTTAGTAGCACAGTGCTAGGTGGTAATGAGACAAGGTCCCCAGCCTTGTGGTGATGCTGGCCTCATGAGGAAGACAGAGAAGTAAGCATAATTCCAGTATAGTATTCAGGGTGTAGTGAGGGTAGTTCGTTCGGGAGGCGGGGGCTGTCGCATCAGACTGGACAACTCCTGAGGCTTCCTGCAGAATTCAGGCGTGGACCTGGTCTTAAGCAGTAGACAGTTTTGCCTTTAGTCCCCTTCCCCCTGGGGACATTTGGAAAATCTGGAGACATCTTTGGTTGTTATGATTCGGTGGGGATTGGGGAGTGGGGGATCCTATTGCCATGTCCTGAGTAGAGGCCCCGGACACTGCTAAACATCTCTATCGCACAGGACAACCCCACAACAAAGACTTATCTGGCCCAAAATGTCAGTAGTGCCAGGGTGAAAAACCCTGCTTGAGGACATTCACTAGGGAAAGAAAAGAATCGGTTTCTTAAATGTGTGCTTTTTGTAGAGAATTGTGTTAACGTGATCAGTGAAAACCTTTCAAACATAAGTGATGTACTGTGTATTAGGATAATGTTCCATAGGAGAATTGGAGTAGAAATACAAGTTCAAGTAGAGAAAAGGGAATGTGTACTTTGAACCGAGCTTTGGTCGTGAGTGGAAGTAGCCGAGTGGGGGCCGGGTTTGCTCTCCAGGCACCAGGAAGGCATGGGCTTCTCCCAAGAGAAGAGCTGTGGGCGGAGTTGGGAGCAGCTCCCAAGGGGTGAGAAGTGGGCCAGGCCGGGGCAGGACCAGCCAGGAGGCGTGTGTGTTCTGCACCTGAGTTTGAGCTGCTCCTTAGGGGCTCTGAGGGATAAGTCTGGCTCATCTTGCCAGGGGAAGCCCGAAGCTCCCTGTAGCCACCACGTAGAGGCCTGAGTGGCCTGAGACAGCACAGGCTTTGGAGTCAGACTTTCTCACGCTGTGACTTTGGGCACATTACTCAACAGCTCTGTTTCCTCATCCCTGAAATCAGGGTAGTGATTCCCATATCCCCAGGTTATTTAAAGCATTCAATAAGATAACATATAAACCTGTGAGAGAGAATGCCTACCCAGTGCGGGCATACAGCAGGTGCTCTCTCAGTGCATGGGGATAATGTGCCTTCCTATTGAGACCTGCAGTATGTGAATGCTGTAGGCACTTACCCTGGAGTTCAGCCTTGGGGTGCCAGGTTGCCGGGCAGTGCTGGGCTGAAGCACTGATGAGGCCTTGGTGTTCTGGGATGAGGGAGGATGGGGGTGAGGGCCCTTACTGGCAAGACCAGGGAAGGCTATCTTGAGGTGGAGCAGGGACTGGCCAACTTCTGAGTTTGGCCCAGGGCTGGCCCTGTTTGCCTTCTGTTGTGCCCTGCCAGATAAAAGGCCTCTGTGGAGAGAGGGGAGGCCTGCACAGCAGGCCCTGGCTGCAGCTTGCTCAGTTCTCACAGAGGGTTGCCGTGGGCAGAATTTCTCAGCCGCTGGAGCATAATGTGGGCTTGTCTAAAGAGTCTCTGTGGCTCCGTCACAAATATGAGGAGAGGGGTCGGGGGTCACAAATATGAAGAGACGGGTCGGGCAGCAGCCTCCAGCTGCCTTCTCACACCTTCAAGGCCCTGGATGTTCTTACCAGGCCCAGGGCATGCTACCTTCTCTGAGTACCGATAACCCCTGTGAAATGACAGGACTGTCAGTCTTGTGTCCCACTTTATCAGCAAAGGGGAAGGGACTATAAATAGGTATGGCCTAGATCTGGAATTTCCTAGGGAGAGAAAAGGCCAAAGCGGGGTTGTTTGGAAGCCCGGGAAGTGGGAAGGGGTGTGGTGGAAAATTCCTGGCTCATTGGCTTTCCAGGTTGAAGCCTGAGGGAAGCCTGGAGGCCAATCCTGGGTGCCTCCCAGTATTTCACACTTGGGCATTTGGGCCACTTTTACTCAAAGTGCAGGCTTGGTTTTGTGACAGATGAAATTTAATGGTCATTTGAAACTATTCCAAGTGGAGCAAGAACAGGGAAATTCTGAGAATACTTGCCTAAATCTTTTATTCAAAATTATGTTTAAGTGATTACTGTCTACAGGAAGTATCCTAGGTTGAAGGAGACAAAACAGGAGCCAGGCTCTGCCCTCAGTGAGCTTGTATTCTGTTAGCAGAAGCAGGCAAGTGACCCAAAGCACATGCAGGCTGATAAGTGTCAGCAGAGTTGAGCCCAGGGTGTTACAGGGACATGGAGGTGGGCATACTGCCCGGGGCCCGGCAGGCTTCCCAGGGAATGAGGTCTGGGCTGAGTCTTGGAAGCAGGGTGGGGTATTGGCCAGGCCAGGAATGGGGAGGAGCCCGGAGGCAGTGTGAGAACCATGAACGGGGGCACACATGGGTGAAGAATGGCTCTGGGCCCCGCAGTGGCTGAGTACAGCTGCCGTGTGGGGAGTGGAGGCCTGGTCTCCAAGAAGGCCACTGAGCTCTCTGTAAGGGCTGGATCCTGGAAGTCAGCTTATGCTAAGTCCAAATCTCAACCTTGCCATTTATTGGCTCTGTGACTTTGGATCACAAACAAGGTCTCTTTGAGCATGTTTCCTCCTTAATTAAATGTGGTTGTTGCTGGGGGAAATAAATGGATCAGTTCTTGGGCATTTCCTAGGAAGTGTTCCCTATGTGTAGGGTGCTGTGGGGTTGGGGAGGGAATGAGTGGACTGTGGGAATCAGGAGGAAAGGCCAATATGTCTGAGTGACTGATGGCCGGATACTTGAAGAAGCTGCAGGCTATACAGGCAACGAACTTTCTAAGCTGATGAAAACCATCATAATCACCCAGGTCCTGGATTCAGCTTTGGGAACAGCCTTGAAAGCAGTAATATCAAGTAACCAGACTGAAACAAGTAGTACAATGATTTCTTACCACTGAATACAGTGACTTTTGTAGTAGGATTTTTAGTGATGGAAAGAAAAGAACATAATAAAAATAAAAGCAAATATTTGAACAAACAAATGGTTTGGGCAGCTTGGCTGTCTTTAGCTGCTGGAAGCCCCTTCCCACTGGGGCTGACGTGTGGGGCAAAGGGAGGAGGGCAGCCCTCTGTCCTTGGGGCTTTCTGCAGGGCAAACGAGTGTGCTCTGATATCTCATTGTGCATGGTTAAGTGCTCATTAGCCCTTCTCTCCTGCCTTGGGAAAGGCCGAGCAGCCTGTCTCTCGCAGGCTCCTCCCGGCCGCTCTGGATTCAGAAGCCAGCACTAGAATGGTCCAGGGAACCACTGAAGTCCAGGCAGAACAGTGATCCCATTGAGCTGAGAAACCAAACCCACCCCGCTGAGGGTCTGTGACTGAGGTAGGGCCAGATGAATGGCTGTGGTAGGGACCTGGGTGTGGATGGTGTCGGGCTCTGCAGTGAGATGAGGGGTGACCAGCGTTCCCACCCCCCATCATGCAGGAGGGTCTCCCAACCTGGTGAGTGCTGGGTGGGGGGCGTTCTTCTTGAGGTGCTGCTCTCCTTACATGTGAACAGAGGTGCTGAGGAGGTGGTAAGCACTCAGGGGACACAGGGGTGTGTGCTCATGTCCTGCGTGCCTCTAGTGGCCGTGTGCAGGTGGACGGATCCCCCCACCCCCATCAAGGCCCCTCCCCGTGACATGAAGGTGTAAGTTGGTCTGCATGTGCCTATTAGTCATCGAGAAAGGCCTATTCTGTTCCAGGTGCCAGCCCTATTTGATGAGGTGGCCATATATTTTTCCGATGAGGAGTGGGAAGTTTTGACGGAGCAGCAGAAGGCCCTCTACCGGGAAGTCATGAAGATGAATTATGAAACTGTCCTGTCCTTGGGTAAAGCTTTGTGTTCCTTTGTCTCCTGGAAACACTGAGCCCAGAGAATTGTTTCCATGTCTCTCCTCTCTGGTGTATCTAACATCCCTCTCTCTTGAACTTGGTCCCTGTCCCTTCACTGCCTATGTTTAATTTGATTTCCTGTGTTGGACTTGGGCAGGGATGTGAATATTGTGTCCTTCTACTCAGCAACTTGTGCTGGCCCTCAGAACCATCCTCATTCAACCTAGGCATTCGCATCAAAAACAAACAAACAAAAAGACATAACCTAAGGAATGTCAGCACGGGAGACCTGTGCTTCACATGTTCCTTAGGAGAGAACCTGTCAGTCTCAGAAGTTTGGGGACACACCCTAAAGAATACTTGCTACCCTCCCAGCATTGATATCCATATTATGAGAATTTATCTATTTGGAGGGATTCCCCAGTGTGTATGCACAGGTATCAGCATGTCCACTAGCTGTACCCACTGCCCTGCTAAACAGTATTCTTTGTGCTGTTAGGACCAGCCATTGTTAGCAGAGATCCATGGATTCCCTTGGACAGGCCTTTTACCTGTCATATTTGTTCTTTATGTATCCTGGACCCTTTCCCCTTGCTGTTTCATAAACCTCCATATTGAGAAGACTGGGGTGATGGGTGAGTATTATAAAGGACCGATTTTGGCAGTGCTCTGAGATAGTAACACACAGCGGTTACCTGTGTTAATTCCTGTGAACAGAATTCCCATTCCCGAAGCCAGACATGATCTCTCGGCTAGAAGGAGAGGAGGAGCCTCAGAATTCCGACAGATGGCAGCTCCCAGGAGGAACCTTTGCAGGTACCATGATTAAACCGCTGGCAGCGCCTATCACATGGGAGCTTTACAAAGTGAGGTTCTAAGTTTCCAGGTTCATTCTATGGGGCACGTGAGAATGAGGCAGGAATGCAGGGTTGCGGGCAGAAAGATTATGGGCTATGGAGTTTAAAAAATCTCTTCCCAGTGTATACTGTGTGGCCTTAGGCAACTTCTGTCACCTCTGTGAGCCTCCATGTCTTGTCTGTTGGTTCTGGGTAAGACATCTTGATGTGCAGCCTGGTATGCAGATGAAGCAAACTGAAGCTTCTGTGGCATTGGGTCCAGTGCACATCCTGGGTGAAGGAAGCCACCTCAGTGGTGCCCTGTACACTTCTGACAACTAAGGAAAATCGTGTGATGAGTTACTGTCCCTGGCCTCTTGCCCATTTCATCCTGGATAGAAAGAGTGATACCAGGAGTAGCAAACATTTGCGCAAACAGGTCTAAGAAGCGCACGGTTCTCAAGAATCACGGTTCGGAGGGTAGCGTTGGATAAATGCAGCTTGCAACAGCCAGAATGGTTTTATTTACTTTCTCTAGGTAAGAGTTCCAAATGCCATATTTCATTGATTGTAAGACATGTTTTCCCGCCACCACTTTAACATCTCTGAGTTTGAGAATGCCTGATGGCATCTTCGTTTTGGTGAGATATGGTAATTTCCCTGAATCATACTCTGTTCCTGTGACTACCTTCTACATATAAACATACAGTGAAGCCCAGTTCCACCACTGGTGTGCAAGAACCACTTTTTTGTCTTAGAAGCTTAATTCTGCTAAGTGTGGTTTTTGCTCTAAATTTTCTTGGTTCAAGGAATGCGATCCAGTCCGTGACACCTCCAAATTCTATAATATTATTGTAGTATGGGTTGAAGGCGGCTGGAGGCTGGTGCTCAATGTAGACATCCCCCAGATTTTTCTGTGACCCCAGCTTTTTCTGCTCAGTCCCCACATCTGCCACTTTCTAGCTCAGCTGCCCTGATTCATTACTTTACTTCTGTGGCTTCATCTGCAAAGAAGGAACGGTGTGACCCACAGTGACTGTGAGAATTGCGTGTGGTGATCCATGGGTGAGGATTTAGGAAATGTTATCCATTCTTAAAGTTACTACTCTTAGTGAACCTCAGATTAAGCTATTATCATTTTCACCAAAAAAAAAAAAAAAAAAAAAAAAAAGTAGTAAGCCAGACAGCATTTTATTTACTGCTTACTACCTTCACCCCTCCCTGTTTGTCTCCCAGAAAATGAAGAACCTGATGTCAAGCCCCCAGACTGGGCGGTCCCGATGCACACTCCCTCCCCGTTTCCCCAGCCGCAGCCCCTCGATGGCTTTGGCCTCCGCCTGCCTCGGGACATCACCGAGCTGCCGGACTGGAGCGAGGGCTATCCCTTCTACATGGCCATGGGCTTCCCGGGGTACGAGCTCGCAGCAGATGATCTGGCCGCGAAGTTCCAGTTCAGCCGGGGCATGCGCCGCAGCTACGACGCGGGGTTCAAATTGATGGTAGTGGAATATGCGGAGAGCACCAACAACTGCCAGGCGGCCAAGCAGTTTGGAGTGCTGGAAAAGAACGTGCGAGACTGGCGCAAAGTGAAGCCGCAGCTCCAGAACGCCCACGCCATGCGCCGGGCCTTTCGGGGCCCGAAGAACGGGCGCTTTGCGCTGGTGGACCAGCGTGTGGCGGAGTATGTCCGATACATGCAGGCCAAAGGGGACCCAATCACCAGGGAGGCAATGCAGCTGAAAGCTCTGGAAATCGCCCAGGAAATGAACATTCCAGAGAAAGGGTTTAAGGCCAGCTTGGGGTGGTGTCGAAGAATGATGCGAAGGTATGACTTATCTCTGAGGCACAAGGTGCCAGTGCCCCAGCAGCTGCCAGAAGACCTGACAGAGAAACTTGTCACCTACCAGCGCAGTGTCCTGGCTCTGCGCAGGGCACATGACTACCAGGTGGCTCAGATGGGAAATGCAGATGAGACGCCAATTTGTTTAGAGGTGCCATCCAGGGTGACTGTTGACAACCAGGGTGAAAAGCCTGTTTTGGTCAAAACACCAGGCAGGGAGAAACTGAAGATCACAGCAATGCTTGGTGTCTTGGCTGATGGGAGGAAATTGCCTCCGTACATCATTTTAAGGGGCACATATATCCCCCCCGGAAAGTTCCCCAGTGGGATGGAAATCCGCTGTCACCGCTATGGATGGATGACGGAGGACCTGATGCAGGACTGGCTGGAAGTGGTGTGGAGACGGAGGACAGGCGCAGTGCCCAAGCAGCGAGGGATGCTGATCTTGAACGGCTTCCGGGGCCATGCCACTGACTCTGTGAAGAGCTCTATGGAAAGCATGAACACCGACATGGTCATCATCCCTGGGGGCCTGACCTCGCAGTTGCAGGTGTTGGACGTGGTGGTCTACAAGCCGCTGAACGACAGCGTGCGGGCCCAGTACTCCAACTGGCTTCTGGCGGGGAACCTGGCGCTGAGCCCCACCGGCAATGCCAAGAAGCCGCCCCTCGGCCTCTTTCTGGAGTGGGTCATGGTCGCGTGGAATAGCATCTCGAGTGAGTCCATTGTGCAAGGGTTCAAGAAGTGCCACATCTCCAGCAACTTGGAAGATGAAGATGATGTCCTGTGGGAAATTGAGAGTGAGTTGCCAGGAGGAGGGGAACCGCCCAAAGAATGTGATACTGAGAGCACGACAGAGAGCAACTGAAGGGACAGCTAAGGTAAGCTGCCAGGAATCAACACTTGGTGCCTTCACTAAGTGACATGTTTGTGTTCTGCAAGTACCTTTTCTCCTGCTATTCTTTTTGTCTCTTTTCGATTCCTCTTAACAGGCCATCATCACTTTATCCTTTGTGTGGAATTTTTATTGTTTGGCTTGCTTTGTGGCCTGGACCCAGGATCATTTGTATATAACACATGCTCATGAAATGAACAAGGAGTGAGCTGCCAGGAGGTTTCATCTGAGAGTGTGATGCTGAAATTACTTGACCCCGAAGAAGCGTAGTCTGAGTTAACAAAAAGTTTTGTCTGAAAAGCTCGCTTTTCATTTCCCTTACAAATCGGGCTGCCCATTTAGAGCCACTGTGTGTGCCTGATCCACTTGGAGCAGTTGTGCTCACGGTTGCTGGCCTGGAGGACCATGATGTACAGAGCATACCAGGTGTGCCCGCAGGCCGAGTCCTCTGGGGCTTAGATCTCAGTCCTGGGGTGGTCTGCAGTAGCCCACTGGGAAATGAAAATAATAGCTTGTGCTTGCTTTTTCCCTAGGAATTTAAGGGTTTTAATCACCTTATTCTCATAATGACCTTCACATAGAGTGAGCAAGTATAATGATTTCTCATAGTCTTCAGAAGTCTGAGGGGAGATATTTTTAAATTGAAGTTTCCCACCAAAAAAAAAAAAAAAAAAAAAAAAACCAGAGTGACTATCTAGGACTAGTGAGCAAAGTTTGAGGGCTGAGAAGGATAGGCCTGGAATGTTTAGATGAGTAGAGAAGGGGACCAGCTTTAAATGCAAGTGGGGTTTGGGGACTAACAGAGACAACACTAGTGGAGAAGCCTACAGTGTCCCCCACCCCAACCATGAGAGAAAATGGCCACATACGGGAGGGGAGACATACAGAAAGAACAAACAATTCATTTTACCTTCTCATTCTCATTTCTCTAATTGTCAATTAATTTGTTCCTCCAAACACAGTGTTTAATATGAAGAGGCCATTCCTTCCTTTACTGTCTTCACTAAACTTGTATAATTAGGTGCTTCCACCATACTTACTTTTTTCTCTGAATGAAATGCTAGAATTCTTCTGTCACCCCACTTCATGTTGCTTAAGTTGAAGAGTGACTTATGTCTCCTTCAAATTGACCATAAATCCAATTGTGCTCATGTTGTTGAACCACTCTGTGACTGTGGGACCCCTAGAATGACAATGGAGCCAAGGAGCAGTTCTTATCACGTTTAAATTCACTAAAATTGCTGTTCTTCCTCTTGTCCCCTGCTCTCACCCCCTGAATGCAGACTCATTTCTCACCAACCATGTTACTGCCTCCGTCACATATCAAACTTTGGCTTACAGTGAGTAAGGCCTCTCCACCCTTTTCTCAGTTTGCCTTTGCTGCCCCCACCCCATTACATAACATTTTTGTACATTTTAAATTTTCTAATCTATTTGCTACCCAAATAGAGAACTGCTGGAAGAGGAAAGGGGACAAAGTAATGCTGAGGTGCAGCCATGAATACAGGCACTTCCTTCGGTGTCACCCACGAGCTCTTGTTCACCTTGACTGCCAGTTCTCTGCAGCTGCCCTTTTCTGAGATGAGGAAGTGACAGAGGTAGATAGGGATTCTCCAAGTGAACAGGAGATTCAGGAGGCATTTTGGTTTTAAACTGCCTCTTCTCATCTATTTGGAAATCTGACTAATGGAATAATTATGCTTGTTAAAATTTATATGCTGTCTAAAATCCCAGGGTTAATTCACAGAGGTTCTCTTTGTTTTCCAGCAAATGGAACTGTGTTTGAAACAGTTGGGCAGGAAAAACCTTAAGAAGATTCCTCGAATTTTGGACACACAGGCAGGAGCAGGAAAGGCTGTGGGGCTGAGAACAGCCTGGGCTGGACAGCCGCCTGTGCATCCCATCCCAGGACACAGCCCACTCCGCCCCCATGTCCATGAAGTGGCAGAAAATTCTGGGGTCCTTAATTTCATCAGAGACCGATTGGGAAAGAAACTGCTTCTGCCCCATTTCTTATAGAGATGACTCCATGTGTCTATCAGAGGAAACCTGTAAATATGATGAACAAAGGTTATTTCCTAGAGAAGAGACCATTTGTTCAACACCAACAAGAGGCTCATCATACGAGCCCCCCTCCACTGGTGTCTTTTTCTGTGAAGAAAACTTCAAGTCTTTGTTTTCTTCTGCCTTTAAAAATGCTTCCAAGAGTAGAACCTGTCCCCAACAGGTCAAGACTGCAGAGAAGGCTTTGTAGAAATGTGTCATTATGTACACCTACTACTTTAACATTTCTTCTTTTAGAAAAATGACATACTAATGGTAACAAAATTCAGACATACTGGCCTGGTGCCAGCAGGTGGCTTTTCTATAGACAAACTAAGTTAGTGGGGAAGATACAGTTAAAATAAACTTTGCTGTCTTATTTATCTTCCCAATCTGGTTGGCAGCTAGACTTTTTTTTTTGGGTCCCATTTAATGACCCTATTTTTCATTATTATTATATTTAATGATAAGGCAGCATTTATTAAATATATTCTTGTTTCTCAGGCTGCCTGCCGAAATCAGCATAAATTATCTGCTGTCTACATGGTACAAGGCTCATCAACTCCTCTGACACTTGTTTTGTTAATTTCTTTAATATTTTATTACAAGAGTGGTGCGAGGGCTTGGGCCTTTACCCACAGCTATTTAGAGACTTCTGATCTCCTGCAGGTGGGAGCTCTTTGAGTTTTTCCACTATAGTAATTTGCATTCCCACATAAGTTGAATGTTATGAAAGCATTCCTTCAGAGCTATCTGTGCTATAGAAAATATGCCAGAACCTTACAAAGCCATTGCTGGAAATGTCATTTCAATGTCAAACTGGTAACAGGCTACCACCACTTTTCCTTCCTGCAAACTCAGCTCATTTGTGTATGATACTGATACTGTTCTTGGCATCTTGAAACACCTATTTCTACTCAGGTACTCATTTTCCTATTAATGATTCACTCTTCTCATTTTTTTAAAACCAGTTTTCCTCCAACAAGGGAAATTTCACTTCATTTCTGGTATCTGAATAACTTTCAATATTTGAATTGTTTTTCCACTTGCAAACTGTACTGTATTCTTTATCATCTCAAGTGGCATCTAAACCTAGCTACTTTGCATTCCAGAAGTTTCCATTCCCTTCAATTCAACTTAATTTATCCTCCATTGTCCTGGTTCCTGGCACTTTCCTCTTTTTTTTTTTTTTTTACTTGTCATTTTTTTACTTGCTTTGGGAGCTTAAAGGACTTTATAAGACCTAATTTTGGGTTCCTGCATTGGAGCCATATTTATCTTGCAGAGAAGAGTAGAAAATAGGTTCAACTCCTGATTCATTCCAACATCTCCTTGAGTCTCATCCTCTGATAGATGATGCCTTACAGGTTGCATAGCACTGGAACTTTCCTGGCGTAATGGCTCTACTGTCAGGGTTTTTCTGGGCTCCTCCCACACTGACTTCATTACAACCTATGCCTAACAGAGCCCCAGTATAACTCCTCTGCAGAATGGCTATTACCCTAGACTTACTATAGCACACACTGAGACAATAGCTGTGCTCCCCAATAGATAGGAACTGACCCCAACAATAAACTTTGATAATAAAGACCGTAGGCTATGGTGGTTTTATTATTTACCTATTAGTATTGTGAAAAGTCACATTTCAAACTATCATTTAACTGGTTCTCCATTCTATCAACATGTACACCATTGAATCAAAAAAGTATCTGTTCATGGGTGGCAGTGTGAGTAATGGTGCCTTTGAAGACAAAGGGAAGAAAAATAAGGTTGGTTTTAAACTAGCTTTTAAGTTGGGGGTGGGGGAGGCCTGGATAAATAGCTTTTTCCTCAATATCATTTTTGGATACTGTCATGAACGGTACATTATCAAAATCACATGAAGTCCATAAAGGGATATTAATTTTAAATAAGTGAAAACATGCTAGCATGTTGACAAACAGGAAACTTAGTATCCTGTTTTGATAAATTTCTTTAAAAATGAAAGCATGATATACCTATGTGACCTTTCACGGTGTCCTTTTAGTAAAATTAGTCCTGACAATTTACTGTGCTCATAGATTCAATAAGTAATAGTCTAATCTCCAGGAATAATCTAGACAACATTTTTCCTTTTAAGCCATCAGAATTAAATGCTGAACCAGTCTTTTGGCCACAGCATCTACATCTGACCCCTGAAGCCAACAATCTTTATCCTTAACTTTACATCCCGAAGGCAACGTGGTTAGGAGTCAAAGCCATGATGGAATAGAGGCGTTTATCTGTAGTCAAAGTAGAGTGATCACTCAGAGGGTAATGGTGAAGTGCAATCAGGAGCATGGCAGTCACTTTAGGCAATGAGAAGCGTTTGAAGAACTGACTATGCTTGGCTGATCACTGCAATGGGTGGTCAAGGTGAATTAGAATGTGCTGAACCAGAGCTCTGGGTGCCTGGGATAAAGAAGAGTGGGCGTTAGCAAACCTGGTTTTGCAGTGATAACACCAGTAGCTAAAAGACAACTACTGAAATTCCTGCAGGTAAAGAAAGCCATATTCTAAGCCTGAAATTATCTGGTTTCTAACAGCTTCTTTCCACACCGAAATATTTTTCTGCATGATGCTTAACAAGTACTCAGGATTTCCCTCAGGATTCCTCAGAGCATGAGCCGGCCTTCGGTGAAACGGGTGTGTTCAAACCTGTCAGGAGCTCCAGAAAAGTGCTCCTCAGTATCAGTCTTCCTACCTTCCTGACCTTAGAGCAGTGGTTCTCAGCCTTCCTAGTGCCGCGACCCTGTAATACAGTTCCTCATGGTGTGGTGACCCCCATAAAATTATTTTCGTTGCTACTTCATAACTGTAATGTTGCTACTGTTATGAATCGTAATGTAAATATCTGATATGTGTTTTCTGATGGTCTTAGGCGACCCCTGTGACAGGGTCGTTCGACCCCCAAAGGTGTCGCAACCTTAGAGTGTGGGCCCAAAACATGAGGCAAAGGGAGTCTTCTGGTGTCCTATGGTCCCACCAGAGCAGGTGACTGTGGGGACTTTGGTCAGGTCCTAGAGGACAGTGGGACCTGGGGGAGGCCCCTGGCTGCCTCTGCATCCATGGAATGCACAAAATTTAACACATACTTA
This sequence comes from Lyroderma lyra, assembly GCA_004026885.1. Taxonomy (NCBI): domain Eukaryota; kingdom Metazoa; phylum Chordata; class Mammalia; order Chiroptera; family Megadermatidae; genus Lyroderma; species Lyroderma lyra. The sequence continues at coordinate 21,125 of PVJL010010255.1, read as the reverse complement.
GTGTTAAGGCCCAGGATATGCATAGACCAAAACAAACCCACTTCAGTTACATGTTGGTTCAAATTCTTCCAAACCCAAAAAACTCAGGTATTATCTCACCTGAAACTCTAATGGGCTTTTCAGACTTGTGCCAGCAACGGAAACTAAGCTGTTTGTTTCTTTTTATTCTTAATCTACATATCACAAAAGGAAGAGAAGACATACCTTAATTGGAACCTACTTTTTAATCTTTCTCATCTAGTACATTCTTTTGAAACATCTCTAGGTCTCATCACACAGGGCTTTTCATATTTCTGTAGAAGGCAGCATTCCTTATCTGTTTAATAAACAAGGTTTTCTCCCAAAAGGTTTATTTGTCACGTTTAAAGTACAAAATCAAATACACAGGTCCAGATATCAAACCATTTGTACATATTTATACATATATTATTAAAACTACAGAAACCCACTTTAATACGGTTGGCCCTTGAATAACTGGGTCCACTTATACACGGATTTTTCTCCATAAATACCAATACTGTTTAAGATCTGCAGTTGCGAATCCACAGACTATGCATTGCTCTTAAGTCTATACCATGTTATATAGGGGACTTGAGCATCTGCAGATTTTCGTATCTGGGCAGGGGGGTTCCTGGAACCAACAACCCCTGACCCCCACGGATACTGAGGGACAACTAAGTTTTTGGAGAGTCATAAGTTAGACGTGGATATTTGACTATGCCTGGGCTCAGCACCCTGAACCTCTGCGTTGTTCAAGGGTCATCTGTATATCCACCAATGCTACCTCTTTAGTAGAAAGCAACATATCTCTAAAAAACAAATTTGTTTATTAGTAACACTGCCAAATGTAAATTATTTTCACTTTCTCATTTGAAAGGATAGAAACATATTTTATAGAAATAGGGGAATTAACAAGTATAAATGCAGTAGGTTCATACAGACTTCTTAAAACATTCTATAGGAATAATTAATAAACCAGCCAATCAAAGACTTTGGGCATATTAACTCTATGAAAGAAACCTGAGTTTAGAAAAAACATTTTATAAGGTTAATTAATTACATTCCAAGAGTTTTGTTTTGATGTTTAATGCAAAGAAAGAACTTTATTTTGTCTTACAGCACAGCATTTCTAATTCTTCTATGGAGCTGCCATGGATTTTTAGGGAGCTACTGATATGTTAAAAATTAAACTGGTTACTAAAGGAGGTATCTGATTTTTAACACTGTGTAGGTTACTTCAAAATGCAAGAGCATAGTTCTTCAGGAGAAAAGCAGACATTTTAGACTTGCCAGATACAGAATACATGATGTCACTGAACATACTGATGTCCTGCTGATGGCAGGGACTAAGTTATAACAGTTCTAGGATATCTTCTACCTCACATGCAGCCATAGGATACTAAACCTCAGGGGCCTAAGCATTTCCATTCCAGGTACAGAATTTCATCAGTGCCTCCTCCACTCCCATAACTGGGAACGCATACACAGACATACACAGATATGGGTCACTATCAAAATCAGATTCATACTAATGGCTTCACAGTAGCAGCACAGTGTAGTCAATGTCATATTTCCATAGGAAAGGTTATATTTATAGCATACACTTCAGTCTTGAAGTGTGGACCCGAAAAACACTCAATTCTCAATAACCAATAAATTTGCTGAGGGCCCCACAGCCTCCATGCCTCATTCAGCAGAGCAGAAGCCCCTCCATGGCTGCCAGTCGCTGACGGTGGATCTGGTCCTGCTGTAGCTCCTCGTGGTTTGGGTGCCAGAGCTTCGTGATGACCCTCTCGATGTTGAGAGCATACACAGTATGTGTGGGAATGACTTCCTTGTACACCTGCAAGTAAAGCATTAGCAAGTCTCCAATTACACTGCAGAGTACTTATTTTTCCAGCTCAGAAAAAGTTTGTATCAACGAAACACACAAAAGACAAACAAACCTATAAATGTTAAACCAGAACTGAAGGAACCCTAAACCAGCTAAGAAGAAAATAGGAAACAAGGTTCTGAACTAGGAATAAGAAAACAAGGGGATGTTTTTTCCTTCTCTTTCTTTCATTGGGAAGGTGGATAAATTAGGAAGGACTCCTGGGCCCAGGATTTGAAAAATGAGGCTACAATGAATGGCTTTAACAGCAGACAATAAAAACTGAAAAACAAGCCAGGAAATGGGAAAGCTACTGAATGTCTCCATAGACTTGAAGAAACTTGGGGCCTGTCTGTAAATCTAGGTAAATCTTAAAAAGCCAAGAGTTACCTGCAAAGCTTCAAAAAGGTCGTACATGTTCACTGGAGGCAAAGATGCAGGGAGGGTGTTCCCAGAGCATGCCAGCAGGAGGGCAGCCTGCTGTTCAGCATCGTCAGGGTGCAGGTGAGAGGCTGGGTTCTGACCAGCACAAGGACCAGAAAAGGCTGAAGGACTGAAAACAGAGTATTTCAGAGACATTCCCAGCAACTAAGAAGGAGACAGCTGGATGGCTAGAATACAAATGGGCTGCTAGATAACAATATTCATCTTATTAAAAATACCTTAAGATGATGAAGAGATCCAGTTATTTTTCAGCTAGTATATACATGAGAGACTGTAATTGTAAATTTTAAAGGTAGCCCATTTGCCAGACAGGGAACAAAATGTACAGCCACTACACTCACCCTCCTCCCTCCATAAAGTTAAAGTACTTACTATGCTCAGGACACTGAGTCAAAATTGCTTCCTGCCCTTAAAGAGCTTCTAGTTGAAAAAAATAATAGACCTCAATTAAAGGAAAAGGAAATTGAAAGCAACTGACTTGGAGAGGAAGGCAGGTGGTAGTGGAGACAAGAGGATCAAAAATAACAAGCCAGAAAAGACGACACTCCACAGAGGAGTCAGAAATGGAGGGTGGAGAAAATCCAGATTTTGCCCATTTCCCCAAATAGGTCCCAGCTATAATATCCACTGGGAGGTCAGGCATAATTTCTGTGTCATAATACAGGAGAGAACCTGTACTGTGAAGAGCACAGGAGGTGAAGCAACAGCAAGGGGGTGACTCGGAGCACAGTGCACGAGAGGGGGGGGGGGGCCTGGGCGTGGGTGTCGGCCTCAGACAAAGGCAGCCGTGATCTGAGGCGGAAGCCTGCAGCACCTGGCCCGCAGGGGGCCTGGCAGGTCACAGACGCTGCTCCCAGCATTCATCACTACAAGGAGCCACTTTTTTTATTTGTTTTTCTCTAAAGAATGACTTACAAATATGAACAAGTAATTCTGAACAGATATGTCTGCAGAGATGGAGAAAGCAGACGTAACTAGTGAGCACAGTTTAGGGGGTGCTCTCACCACGGGCTGGGGAGCCAGTAGAGGTCTTCAGAGGCGGGAAATCTGACCCCTCCCTGTAGTGCCAGCACCCTCTCTCAGCCTTCCCCCTCCGCCTTTACTATCACACCTACCACCTCCCCTCCCTGACATTTCTTCACCATCACGCCTGCTAGCTTCCCACTTTTTTCTCTGATCTCGTGTCTCCTTGTCATGTCTTCTTCTCCCCCAAAAATCAGATACACAAAGCCTGGCACTCAGAGAAATATGGCCACTTCAGTTAGCACAAGGAAAACTGCATTATTTTTCCCCTCAAAGGCTTAGGGGGAGGAGAAAGGGAAGTGGAGAGGTGGACACAGACAGCGCACAGGCAACCCAGGTCATCTCACACAGGGATCACTGGGGCATTAGCGAGGTCCTGGCAGCCCTCAAGGGCGTGCCAACAGAGGGGTCCCAGCTCTGCATAGCAGGATGCCCAGAGTAGTCTGATGACACCCAGCACAAGCTACTCTGTAGAAACTACAATGACAGGAGCCAGGTGAGGAGCTAGAGAAACACCTACTACTCCTCCCACCTCCAAGAAATCCAGCCTTGACCCAAGAATCACAGGCTATACTTCCAATGAGAGCAGGTACACCTCTAACACCCAGCAGGGATTGCCCCTCAGGATCCCAAGGGAACTAATCCTCAGAAAATGGGGGGCATCTCATTAAACATGCAACAGTCAAATTCTGCACTTCGCTTCTGATAAAAAAGTGCTAAAACAATTCGCTAGTTATCATGCATGGATACAATGCAAGAAAATAGAACTCTTCTCAAAGGTACCTTAGACCTATAGAAACACAACCAATTATTTACCAGTGGTCTGATACATAAGAGGAGTGTAATCAACCGGAGAGGATGGATGCAGAATCACAAGAAACTTCAATACCTTTCTATTAAGTTGTTGTAAGCCACTACACTATTCTTCAGGTACGGCTGTGGGGTCACATTACTACCAAAGGCATATTTAAAGTGGCCATCACGCAACCGATATGCTTTCCTTCTTGACACCACTGATGTCAATATATCTTTAAGGTGGTTCTGTAAAAACAAGAAAAAGAAAAATAGCATGAACTCCTCTTTAAAAAGCAAATCATGACATTTCCACTGACCCAATAATGTTCATTGGCACTAACTGAATGGCGATGTGGGACAGGCTAGCACGTGCTAGAACCAAATGAATGTTCACTAAGAAGCCAGAGCCAGACCAGACTGGGAGAGTAGAGGAGAGAGAGGGACGTGCTATTTTTACTTAGTTCTATTTGAGATGGGTTTGTTCTACATGAAATGTATTAAATTAAAGAGGTTTTTATATCTCTAAATTGGCTCCTCTCTCTCAAAAATGACTTTCAGATACCTTTAAGTAAAAGCACAAAAATAGTTAAGTTTTTAAGAAGAGGCAAACCACCTTGAAACTTGGTCTAAAACAAGACAGAAAAGTTTCAAAATCTGGGATTTATCGCTTATGTTGCTAGATCTACTAAAATCCTTGCACGAAAAGAACCTTGGCGCTCTCACAAAGTACATAAACAACAGATATAAAAAAATTAGGTATTTAATATCTCTTTACCTTTATAAGAGCCAAGTACATAAAAGGGGTGGAATATGTCTGTGAAAATAGAACTAGTCCCAGCCTACTGTTATTAACAAGGGAGCAGAATCAGGACTGATGTTTCAATTATACCAATAAGGTCATCTCACATTAGGCCTTTGTGGTACTATTTATTAATATGATTTTCACACAGAGTTCATTTAACGTTTATAACTCATAATCTTTGAGGTACAGGTGAGGTAATGAAGACCCAGAGAATTGAAAGGTGACCCAGTATCTGTGCACTATAGACCCCAATGTTTGTTCTGGCAAATAACTAAACAAATAAAATGAGTAGAAGAATGAAAGTGCTGAGACAAGAGCCCTACAGTTCAGATGCCAAGTGTTAACACCCTTCGAATGCTGGACCACAGCACAACCCTGTGATTTGAATCTTCAGCATTCTCAATCTCATTTTTTCCCTTAAAAACTGTTCCCTTGTTGACAAATTACACATCAGATCAAGCAGAAGTGTTATGCCATAAGTAACCTTTCTGAAAGCTTCATCTGTTAAGTGAAGGCAATTGTTTGCAATGTGATGAATTTCTCCCCTCAAAAGAAAACATCATCAATGATGACCATTCTGAGACCAGAGTAACATTTTGGTTCTTTTCTTGTAGTACCAACTCTCAACCACATATACAAGCTCTTCACATGCAATCAGTGAAACTGTTTCTGCCACCAGCAAACCAACCTCCACCGCATAGACCACAGCTGACACAGCCTCCTCGGTGACGTTGTCCAGCCCGTGCTCGTAAGCAGTCACTATCATCCTCCCTTCGAGCTGGCCCCGAGTTGGGAGCATCATTGTGTGGGAACAAAGTTTCAAGTCATCATCATCTTGGGGGTCCTTTGCCACAAACTGCTGGGCTCCTGAGAGGGGATTTTGAGGCTGGAATCTATGCTATGAGTAAGAAAACTTTTCAAAATTATTCATTATTGTGGCGAGTAATAAGACACAAACAAAAGTAACCAATGTACTATTGGACTTGAGAGTCCACAAATTAATGCCACCAAAACTATACAACAGGGGTTAAAAACAAAAGCAACTTGGGCACAAATAGTCACCGGTTCACACACATTACATGGTAAGAATGAAGACATGAATTAAGGGGAGTAATGGTAGTATGCATAGCAGTTTATTCTAATCAAGTAGTATCTTGGTAATCACAGAATAGATGGCTCTGTGCTAAAAATAACAATTAGGGAGAAGATATAAAACTATTTTCAAACAAATCAAAGCATGTTAAGTCTACTGGTAAGTAAGCAGGTTCTGAAAATATAAATATATAATTAGTGCTTCATTAAGCCCTGAAAAGCCTAGCTACCCAATGTAACAGATCTAACAACAAATACTCCAAGACAATGCTATGTAGTGTAACTGTTTAGTTACTATTATCTTCCACTTAACAATTCTCAACACAGAATCATTCAAAGACATAGTCATATTAACTATTTAAAATCGTTATTCTCAATCTCCTTCCACACATAATAAAACCTCAGCCTTCCTCTGGGAGATTCCAAGAGCCCATTTACATTCTCCTTATCCATGGGAGACATGCTCTTGGTAGCTTTTACTTAAGCCCAACATACAAGGTTTTGTAGCAAATACGGTTTGTCCCTATTTGTATTAAAACAGCAACACTTGTTGTTTGTCCATTTTCCAGGTATAAAACTGCATTTTACACCAGACATGCCTGTTTACATCCAGTATGCCTCTCTGGAGATACTGATACCCTAGATGAAATATTGATATAAACACAGAGCAAAAGTAGAAGTAAATGTTTGTTGATGTCACTCAATAAAGCTATCAATACCCAGTCAAATTCTATAAAAGGGATGCTTTGGGGACATTTTGTTCCCTAGATATAAACTGGAAAAAGCAGGTCACTCTACAATGTTTGCAAATTTTACAGCCAAATGCCTTCATGACTTCTCTGCTGGTCCTGGGAAGGCTCAGGGCCCTGCTGGGATCCTGCCAGAGGCCTGCAAGGATTAACGTTGAGAAGCATCATCCATTCCAGAAAAATATTTAAGAGGGGAAAGAGCATAGGCATAGTTTCTGAATAACTGGAAATCCATTAGGTCCTAAGGATAACATGTTACTATTTATGTAATAACTAAAATTATAAAAATTCAAGCATTGGACTCACAACCTTTAAAACCCTCACCAACTTCACAAACAGAATACCTTTTTTCCCCAAATGATGCCCCCCCCCTTTTTAAAACTCTACCACCAGTGTTTTAATATTCATTTAAAAACTTCAGCCAGTCCTATCATGCCAGTACTTAAATCAGTCGTTACCATGGCCTATTGAAGAACCTACATCAAATTTCTGACGAACAGAAGAAAGTTTTTTCTTTCCCTTTGGTTTTCCAGGTTTGGCTGCAGAACCCCCTGTCCAAGGCAAAGATCCAGCACCCTCTAGGAGACAGAAAAATAACCGTAAGAGAAAATAGACACTTGCTAACTACTATGTTTGTTTTTATTTGGGGCTAAAAATGTATGGAACACTCAAGTAACGAAAAAAAAACAAACAAACAATAAATACTTAAGTTTAGATCTTCTATTTCTACTTCTTTAACTCTCTAAACAAAATCCTAAGTTCTCTCAAATCATATATTTTTCTAGTTGTAACCAAAATCATTCTTTTAAAGGAAGACAAATCTTTTTTTCCTATTCTTAGTTGATATTTACTAGGTGCTTCGTTTTCTTAGCAGTATTATAAAAGTACGATAGGATTTTCTAGTTCAAGATGGTGAACTGAGCACATGTACTTACCTCCTCTTTCTTTCAAGACCCCACTAAAAATGACAATGTGGGAAAGTAAGGGGCACACATGCACAACAGAGTACAAGGAAAATTAGTGATAAACAAGACAAGATCTCAACAAATTTCAAGGATGGCCTAAAAAGACTTATAAAGTAGATGCGTGTTGGCTGTTACCCAGGCTAGCCAGCCAAGACAACAGATCTAGGAACCGGCTGGTAAATGAGATGGGAGCAGTTAACCTGCCTAGGAGAAATCCAAAAGAATCTGGATTCTGGAGTTCCCTGATGGTGTAGTGGCTTAAGGCTTCGACGCTGGCGCTGTCAGCACTGCGGCCTGGGTTCGATTCCCAGCCAGGGAGCTACCCACATACCAAAAAGAAAAAAAAAAAAAAAAGAAAAAAAAAAAAAAGAATCTAGATTTGGAGAAGGTGAGTGCAGTGCATCAGGATCAGTAGAACTAAAACCAAGATCAGTGGAAGGTCTATATTCAAATGTCATCACACAAACCCGTCCCTTACTCCCAGGATGGCTCAGCACAAGACAAAAATGTAGGGTCCCCTGTTCAGACAGCCGCTGTGGAGCACTAAACCAAGTGTGGTGTCTTCTGAGCTCTTGGGCAGTTCACTGGCCCATGAGGCCGGTCCTGCTCATTCCCATCCACACAAGGTAATTATAACAATGAAGAGAGAATGGAGGACTCCTCTCTAGTTAACTGGAACAACACTTCTGGGATTCACTAAGGTGCTTGTCTGGATGCTGGCACCAGAACAACCCTGCTGTAACAACTATGTCAGTTCGCTCTGCAGCAGGATCTCTAGGCAGTTTATGCTTCATGCTTAACTATGAATCACCAGATGTTTGATGATAATTTGTAACATGATAAGAAAGACCAAGCTAACCAAATAAAAAATAAGATTCTAGAGAAAAAAGCATCTGGGCGACACAAAGGACTCAGATCATTTCTAAATGGTATTCTCAGAGACATATGAGAGAACATGAATCCATAAAACAAAAAGAAGATTCTACAGAAACTGCTGCATTAAAGAATGCATGACAGCAAAAGTTAGAAGAGAAGAGTTAAGGAAATCCTACAAAACAAAGAGCAATAACGTGAGATACATGTCTAAAATCAGACAATCTAGAAAGAAATTTAAGCATGTATGAGGAGCTATTGAGGACCCAACACACAAATAAAATCAAAGGTAGTGTCTTTGAAAACAGGATTAGGAGTAGGAAGAAGATTTCAGTATAAGACCTACTATTCTTTTTAACCATGAACATATAGTTTAGTGTTAATGAAAAAAATCAAAATACAGGTAACCCCCATATAACACGGCACTCCTATAACACAGTTTTGCTCTAATGTGGTTCGAGAATGGCGGGGCAGGGAGATCCCTTGTACAACACGGCATCCTGGAACAGTGTGAGAATTAGAGAAATCCCCAACAACACGGAATGTAATAAGAGCTTTAAAAATATTCAAGAATTACTGAAGAAGCAATGAAGCAAATTTTGTGGAAATGATATCTGGAATATACCAAGGTAACTCATGAAAATGAAGAAGTTAAACACTTTACTCTAAAAAGTGTAAAGAAAAGCCAAGACTTAGCCGAACAGTTGGATCTGTATTTCCTAAATGAAGATCCTCCCACTGAAAGAAGCACAAAGTTTAAGAGTGAACTTCACAAGTGCTTAGCACCATATAACGAAACGCAAAGATCTCTCCGCTGAAAGCAATCTAAAATAACAGATTTTTTGCAAAAAGTACAAAATAGAAGTCAAGATTATGCTGAAGAAAAAGTTCAGAGGATGAAGATACCTTGTCAAAAAGAAAATGCCCTTGGTTAATGGTGCTTAGTAGTAATGATGAAGAAAACATTATTTAATAAATATTAATATGCTATACTTTTGGTGAAAATTGCTTTAATAAAGATTATTTCTCTTATAAAAATGTAACTTATCTTTTTAAAATTTTTGGAACCTAACCCCCTTTTTTTGTACTAGTTCTCTGTTTTGTATAACACGGATTTGCATAACATAGCATTTTTGGAACCTAACAACCATGTTATACAGGGGTTACCTATAATCCAAGTTCATTATAGGTCACTTGAAAAACATACCCCCCAAAAATTTAAGGAAGAAAAAAATCACCTTCTTCCTAGCAAAACATTACTTTCTTTGTGATGTTTTTGGAAGGATGAGTTTTTGGAGCTTTGAAAAAAAAAAAACACTCCAAATTTCCCAGTCAAAAAAAGAACTGTTTGGGAAGTCAAGCTCCTCCTCTCCACCACTTTTAAGTGTCTCTGGCACACCCGGGCCTCATTTGGTATGGTCGGCTTACAGGATTTCCCAGAGAAATCTACTCCTGATAAATGGAGCTGGAACTTAGATGACACTGCTGTCCTGTGGCCAAACACTTTGGGTGTGGAAGCAAAGCATGGTAAGGACTGACAGTGACAAGAAGGAGGTCTTCATGGAAGCTGTTAGGTCCCGCTGTGCAGCCCACACTCCCACATGCTGGCTGGACAGGGCTCTGGTGTTTATTTTCTTTGGTTTTGTTTTCTCTGAAGTTTGTTTCCCCATCTATAAAAAGAGGCTAATACCTCCCCCGGAGAATGGTTGTTAGGATTAACGATAACACACATAAAACATTGAAGTCGCTCAATAAATAGTATTATGAAAACCAACTTTCCTGCCTAGCTTAGAAAAATAAAAACCCACCCATATTATAAGTACAAAGACCTATCTACATTTTATTTTTAATTGAAATAATCTCTTTGTTGTCAGCAAATATTAATTTCATTTTGAGAAAATATATTTTGAATGTTTGATGCAGAAATAACCTGTTTCCAAATGTTTCTTCATTTATTTAAAAAGAACCAAAAACAAACATTCAAGAATATCACAGGCTTTATTTAATTAAAATCAGTTACCTATACTTACGAATAGGTCTTCTTATTTGTTTGGCATTTTTTATTTTTAAAAGCACTTTTTTACTTGTTCTTTTACCTGCTTTTTTATCACCCTATAGGGTAGATATTACTTTCTCTATTTTATAAGTGTAAAAGCTAAGAACACCCAGTAATTAACTCCTTTATCTAAGCTAAACTTGAACCCAGGTCTCCTGACTGCCATCAACCAGGGTTTTTATTTCCCATCATCCCACTTATGTTTTGGGTATGTGGCACTTCATAATATGCCTATCTAAAAGTACAATTTGATCCTCACAATGCTGGCTTTTCTGATCAAATTAAATTTTATACAATGAAGTGGATTTCCTTCGTGATCCAACTGGCTAAAGTCCATTTCTATTTAAATTAAACAGAAAATGAGAAATCTGACACACACAGTGAGGGGTATGGTGAGAATAAGGGAAGCAGCCCACTAAAGCTCGCCTCTTTCTACGAACGTTTACCATTTACTACTCTTCACACCAATGAGGACTTACTGGGCTTCAGGAGGTCTTATGTGAACTCTTTTTCATATAACAGAGGTTAGCAGAGAAGGACATGGGCTTTTAATAAATGATCAACATAGCCCTTTAAAAACAAAACATATTCAACTTAATCTACAGCAAGAGGTACCTATGAATTCAAGTTTTAACTGGAGCCCAGGATAAGTTTTATCATGTTGCAAATTTTTAATGCATTTAATTATTTGTTTTTGACTAATGGATTAATAAGATGGTTGAAAGAGTTGACTTAAGCTCAAAAACATTAGGGGCCATGGGTGGGTGTTTCTATCCATACCGATTTAGGTTGAAGTGACAGATTGAACTTCTACCCACTTCCCTGACAGGCTGCCCTCCACCACCTTTTGTTCTCCAGCAATTATCTGCCAAATAGACACGCAAAACCTCCACCCACCTTCCAGGTGCTAAAGTCTCCCTTAAGAATACAAGTGAAGTCCAGGTTCCCAAAACATGCTGTGGCTTCCCCTCCTTGTAATTCATCTTCCCTCTTTCTAGCAAAACCCTCTGCTAACACCAGCTGCTCACTGTGCATTCTCTTTATCCTGACCACTCAGCCCTTGTTCACTTCTCACAACTTTAGAATCTAAAATCCAGCTGAGTGGGGAGTCAAGGACAAACATCAATGTCAGTCCAGGGGAACCACCTGCTTTAACATGGTTCTATAAAAGAATCTGTGCCCACTTAATAACAATGTCCCTTGAGCCATTCAAAGAACACTTCACTTGCAAACAGCATAAGTTTCTGTTATAGGAAGCTAAAGCCTTGGGCTCCATCGCTTTGCTGACTGACATCCCTGTGAGTATTTCTATTCTCTTACCTGGTGTAGACACCAAAATCTGACACCGCGTAAGAATAGCCAGGAGGAAATCGTTGTGAGAATGGACTGAAAAAGGGAAGAGTGTCACAAGTCACATACAAAATACAACATGCAAGAAGCCACTATTTCATAAAGTCTAGCTTTTAAGGATTTTGGCTAGCCCCTGCTCTGCCATTCTTTACACTTAATTTTAAATATCCATATTATTAAAATGATTTTACACACCATTAAAAACAATCTTTTATTTAAGTGAAAACACTTCAATTAGTTGTAAATCTGGTAAAGCTTCAGAACAGGAAAGAACTCCTCAGGTAATTGTTTTACCATTATCCTGTGTGAGAAGTCTATGAGCTTCAAGGTCAAACTCTTCTTTGCTGATCTTCTGCTTGAACCACAACTTTAAGTTAGCCCAGTATCTGCAGAGGCAAAAAAAAAAACCCATTGAGAACCAAGGGTTTTGCTTCTTTCCCAAGTTCATCTAACCTGGTCTGACTCCCAGGGAAGGACACTGCTCCCTCCAGTGTTAGGAGCTGAGAACCCCCATCCCCAGTATCTCAGAATGTGACTGTATTTGGAGACACAGCCTTTAACCAGGTAATTAGTTAAAATGGAGTTGTTAGGATAGGCCCTAATCTAATGTGACTGGTGTTCTTATAAGAAGAAATAGGTCAGAGAGAGAGAGACACCAGACAACAGCCATCCAAAAGCCCAGGGAAGAGGCCCCAGAAGGAACCAACTCTGCTGATATGCTGATGTCAGACTTCAAGCCTCCAGAACTTGAGAAAACAAATGTCTGTTGTTTAAGCCACTCGCCTATGGGATTCTGTTATGGTAGCCCTAGCACACCGATACACCTGGGAATCAGAATACCAATGGAAGAGAAAGGAAAGACGGTCCTCCCTGAAAGGGAATGACAGGTTGTCACAGACTCGAACTCATGAGTCAATTAGCCAAAACCGCAGTTGGACCTTTCCTTTCTCACTGTCACCTTTCTAAAAGCCATCCTCTCCAGAATCCTACATTTAAGATTAACTATAGTTAATAATATGGTATTGCATATTTGAAAGTTGCTGAGAGATCTTAAAGTTCCCTGACAAAAAAATTATAACTATGTATGGTGACACATGGTAACTTGACTTATTGTAGTGATCATCTGACATACAGACAAATATCAAATCATTATGTTATACACCTAAAACTAACATAATGTTATCTGGCAATTATACTTTAATTAAAAAAGGATTTATATTTTAAAATGTGTTTTATGTGTTGAGGAATGGTCATTAATACTATTCTGGGTAACTTCTTCCTTTCAAATGGACCAAGTTTTAATTTAACTGGCTGAAGTAACAGATTTCTAATATTACACCACAAAGAAAATACCCATGGATATGAGAAACTTAGTGGATTTTAAAGTGAAAACTAACCACTAATCATAAAAATTACTAGTTAACTGGTAGGAAAAGAACAAATTCAATCTTTTCTACCATAATATTATTAGACATAGGAGTAAATTATATACGTAATTTTTCACATCCACACCCCTTGTCTAAGTGCTTAAGGAAGCTGCACCTTGTCCATAAAACAGGATTAAAAATTACTGGCTACGTGTCTTACAATCACTTGCAGTTTACACTTATCTACTGAGTTCCTAACAGAACAGAAAGCAGAAATTTCTCAGCAAGATCGTTTAATGCTCTCACTGCCTTTCATCCACAGTATGGCTTCTCTGGTTCACAGATACACTCTGAGGCATCTTGTATGTGCCTCTGTGTGTAACTGGTATGGATACATGTAACTGCAGGCAAAGCTTTGGGTTTCGTTTTGGGTGCTTTTTTTTTCCCCAGGAGAAAACCCATACCTTTAGTGGTGCCTCAAAGGTACCCAAGACTCATTCCACTCAACAGCAAAACATGTTTAATCCTAGAGCTTGGCACCGCTTTCACCTGAAGTCACACACTTATTATTGATGATACTTCCCAGTAGTAGACACTTAGATGTCTTTTTCATTTTTTATTTTTTTAAGGACAGGAACAATTATGAAATAAGATAAAGCTTCACAGAAAACAAAAGTATTTTTCCCCATACCATTCTATCCAACAAAAGAAGCAAATAACACAAGAACTATTTCATTATTTAAAAGTCTTGTCACTATTTTACAAGAAAGAGGCAGATATATGCATATCTGGAGCATGTGAACTTGTTCTAGAACTAAGACAGGCTCTACGAGGAAACTGTGCCAACACAATGCTATCTACCTTCTCCAATGGCAAACTCTGCTCTTCCAAACAACCAGCACTGGCTAACAGGAGGTGGGAGACTTGCTCCCCCAATCCTGGTCCCCGTGTTAACTTGCTGTATACCCATGGGCAAATGGCTGTTTTCCTCAACAACAACAAAAGGACTGAGAATGATGGTGATGAGTGTAAGTGGGTCAAACTAAGAAGCACTAGAAATACCTGGAGAAAATTAAATAATATACAACCAAGTCATCCAAAAAATTAAGCACGTATTTGAACATGGCATGCTACTGGGTATGATACACAGCAAGTTAGCTAGCAAAGCCCATGTCTTTGTAGGAGCTGAAGTGGGCACACAACCTGACAGAAAGGACATTCTGACCACTGGGCAAGTAGAAAACAACTCACATCTGAGTTCCTCATAGACCTTACAGGTTTTACCTACCAAGGACCACACTTAAGATGGTCAGGTTATAGAAAATGAAAAAAAATGTGATAAATTACTGTATAGCAATGTTAGAGACCGTTCAACCAAGAAGCCCTTTTTTAAGGAACAGAAGGGGAGAAAGACAATGAGAAAATGGGGGGAAAGTAACACAGAGCCACGATGGATCACTAACTATTCTGGCACAAAGGTGTATTTGATTGCATTGTTAATGGAGGCTTATACTACACATGCTCCAAATTTAGCTTCAGTGTCTGTATATGACCAACATCGGATAGCCATCACTAGCCTTTAAAGAAAAGTAGATTCTAGAATAATACTAACATTAAAATTTCTGGCAACCCTGAACCTGTGTGACTGATGAGTGTGGGACCATGGAAGTCACCATCGAATCTGATCAGCCAATTATACACACAGGCCAGGTCCTTCAGATTCACTGTAGTATGGAAACATTCATTTTCAAATATTTGTAAGCATCCTAAATGTAACAGAATAAAATGTCTACTGTGTTTTAAAAATGTAAATGTTCCCAGTCAGTAGTACAAAAGTAATAATATATAGTTTTTAATGAAGAGAAAGCTCTCAATTTCACCTATTAAAATAATTGAGAATTTTTAATTAATTAAATCAGCAAAGAAACAGATTGACAGCAAACATGAATATTAAAATTACCTTTAGTTACAATATTTATCTTTGGGAGTTAATAAATTTTTACAAAAAATTTAAAAATTATGTCAAAATAATAATTAGAGTTTAATTCTAATATTTGTGTAATTTACTAACACTGATAATGTTAACATAAGAATTAGGTCTTGTTTTGAGTTATTCCATTTAGGCCATGACCATTTAAGATGTCTTCCATGGGAATTCTGCTTATCTTGTTAGGATGCGAAGCAGACCATCGACTCTGCCACCCCAAAGTTTCACAAGAAGGAAAAACTCCAAAAATCACGCTATGATATTCAAGTTAGTAACTTCAATCCAGTCATAATGAGAAACAGAAAGAGAAGGGTGAGAAGAGAGCGGAGAAAACTGCCCCCTAGTCCCTTGCCCTTCCAGCAACATCCTTTGACAGTGAGCATTTTGAGTAATGAAAATGTGTAGAGTATCACAGAAGCATTCAGCAGCAACAACACAGGCATTCTAGTGTTAAAAGTTTAAAATCTGCTTCCTATATTTTGAAAAATAAAATTGGGATAACAATGTTCTGAAATTTTCCAAAATTGTCCTTGCGCCTCAGCGGTTCCTTCTATATTCCATGGCTTGGGCTGTGGCTGAATTATTATTGCTTTTACACCTGGCCATTCAGCATTTGACCTCAGTCACCTGCTGTAACTTGGGGGAAGGTCTGGCTGAGCGCCTCTGGGGTCCTTTACAATCCCTATTAGGTATCAGCAGAGCCAGGAAGCAGATGCGAAGGTCCCAATCCTGCTGTGGCTTTTATTTAAAAGTTACTAACTTCTCTACATCTCAGTTCTCTCACTTATCAAATGGTAACTGCACACACCTTCGTTGTGAGAATTAGATGAGACAATACATTTAAAGCGTTTAAAAGGTGTTCGAGAAATGTCCTTTACCGCTTCGGTTACTATTATTCTACCAGAAGTTATGTCTGCATTCCGAAACTGCTGTCCACGCTCTTCTGTACAGCGCCTACACCTTACCCGAGCTCAGTAAGCCTCCACCTCCAGGAAGCCCTCCTGGGGCTGGCCATCCTCCGCAGTGCGGGCTCCGTCGGGCCTCCAGCGCCCCGCGCCCGGCGCCCCGCACCCCGCACAGGGCCTACACCCGCTCAGTAGACCCTTGGGGATGAAAGGCGCTTTCCCCGCCCCACCCAGGCAGAGTCCGGGTCCCGAGGGAGGCAGGGAGGCACGGTCGCCCTGAGTCCCGCGGCCCTCCTGGCCCAGAAGCCCCGCCGCCGGCCAAGAGTGCGGCTGCACAGGCCCGGGCGGCAGGGGCGTCTCCGGGCAGGTCGGCGCCCCGGGGCTGTGGAGCCCCGTGCGGAGACCACAGGCTGCGTTGGTCGGCTCTTACTGTTTCACGTTGTCCCCCAGGGCCTCGCTCAGGTTCTTCTTGGCCGCCTCCAGTTCGCTCACAAAGGTCGCCATTGCTTCCAAGTCTAAACCCGACCGCAGGACAGTCGGCCACAGCAACCAAAAACCGAAAATACAACGCGTCCCAGGCCTCGCGCCGGAGGCTCAGACCGCCCCCGCCAGCCCCGCCCCAGACGCTGAGAAAACGTTTGGTTGTCGGCTCCGCCCGCCTGTCCGAAGATAAAAGTGCGGAGGCAAATTAGGGGTTGGCTCAGTCCTCCGCCCCTGCCCCTCGTGTCACGTGACCCCGTCCCGCCTTCCCAGTTTATTCCCCCGCTCTCGGCTGACCTGCAGCGCCGCCTGCTGGGCTGGCGCGTCTCCGCCCTTCGGAAAGTCGGAATTCGGCCCCACATCCTTTTACCTGCGTAAGTATTTTCCCCTTCAAGTCAAAGAGTAAGTGACGCACCAATTTTATTATCTTTCTTTGCCTTATTTTTCACTGAGCACTAATCATCTAATATACCATTTAATTGATTTATCTTGTTAATTTTCTGCCTCCTCCAACTAAAATGTAAGTTCCATGAGGACAGGATTTGTGATTCATTCACTGCTGTTTCCCCAGTTCACAGAGCTGAGCCTGGCACATAATAAATATTTGCTGAGTGAAGGAAGTAATTACGAAAAAATAGGGAAAATACAGAAGTTGAAAAGGAGGAGAAAAGAAAGAGCAAGTGTTTTACCACCCCCCTACACAATTTTTTTAAATGAAATTTCTCTCCTCATGCACCACACACCCTATAATCTATAATTATACTCAATCTTCAATTATGCATCTTGGCGAGTTTTTAAAATCTTAATATAATGTAAATTTTTCCTCTGGTATTACATTGTCTTTTAATCATAGTTTTAATGACAGCACACGGAATGCCCCACAGATAGAATGTACATGGTAACTTGCTGCCCAGTTGCTAGGCAGATTGTTTTCATTTTTTTGTCTATTAAAAGCAATATGTAATAAACTTTATGCATAAAGCTTGTCCTCATTTAGGATTATAAATATAATTGTGCACAAATACAATACAAAGGAAAGCCCTCTCCAAAGTTTATTTTTGTGGCTATTTTACTTATATATTCATAAAATTTTGACCTTGGCTTGCTTATTTCTTCCCAATTCTGTATTTTATGAAGCACTGGTGTTTTGGGCAGTAAGATTAGTTGATGGAGTTGTGAGACATCTCAGCTCTGGATATTGTTGTTGTTATTATTATTCCTTCTCCCAGACAGAACATCTAGGTTCTTTAGACCGATTTATAAACCACTGACTCCTGTACACTGGCTTGTGCCTTGCACAGCAGAAATATCTGTCTTATTCCACTTACTAGCATGGACTCATTGGCCTTCTTCTCTAAGCACTGTCAGCAAATGTGTGAGTTGTTTCCACTGTGGACTTAGCATCTCTGCTTTACTAGCAGGACTCTTAATGGTTCAGCTTGCAAATGTTATTGATAATATTTTTAATTGTCCCATTTGAACTTACCATTATAATGTTCACCATAATTTGTAATACTTATATGGTATACTATGGTACATGTGGTACATGTGTGCTTATACCACGGTACATAGTGACTCACACTCAACATATCTTTCTGCTAGAATTAAATATTTTAGAAAATTCTATATAATCTTTCTAATCTGTGTCTGTATTGATGTACAGATTTTAATATAGTTAAAGGGTATAGATGAGAATGTATTTGGTCCTAGTAAGACTTATAGTTGAAAACATTGGAGAGGCAAGTCGCCCAGACACCACATAGTTTTATTCTATGTCTGCTAGAGGAGGCAAATGGGTTCTTAATCTTTTTTTGTGCCTCAGTTTTTGGATTTCATTGGCAGTCTGGTGAAGCTTTGCAGCCCTTGTCAGAATAATGTTTCTAAATACATAAACTACGTAGGATTACATTTAAAACAGTTTTACTGAAGTGCAGATCTGTACATGGCTGCAGCTTAAAACCCTCTGAAGCTTTATAAACGCAGTTGACTCTGGAACAACACAGGTTTAAACTGCACAGGTCCACTTCTATGCAGATTTTTTAAAAAATACAGTGGGCCCTTGGTTTCCATAGGTTTCACATTTGCAGAGTCAGCCAGTTGAGGATTGAAAACAGCATTTTTGCATTCCCAACTGCAGGTTCCCAACCTGAAATCCAAAGTGCTGTTTTCAATCCACAGGTGCTTAAGTCTGGGTATTGGAAGGGCAGAGTGTAGAGTTTAAAGTTATACTTGGATTTTCCACTGTTGGGTTGGTGCCTATAGACCCATGTCGCTCAAGAAGCACAAAGTACCACAGACTGGGTGGCTTACACAACAGAAATTTATTTCCTCACAGTTCTAAAGGCTGGAAGTTCATGATTAAGGTGGCAGCAAATTTGGTTTTTGGTGAGGCCTCTCTTTCTGGCTTGTTCTCTCTGTGTTCTCACATGGCCTTTCCTTAGTGTAAGGGCCAGGGACCTGGGGGTTACATGCTCTCTTCTTGGAAGGACACTAATCCTTTCCAGCCAGGGCCCCACCCTTATGACCTCATTTAACCATACTTCCTTAGAGGAACAATGTCCAAATACACCAAACACAGCCACACTGGAGATTCACAGCATATGAATTTGGGAAAGAGGTGCAAACATCCACTCCATAACAGTCCTACAGGGCATTAAGTATACTTCCCTTTTCTCCAAAGTCTTGGAAGTTAAAGTTCTAGGACTGAGAAAACCCACATAGGGATTCTAGTGAGTGAAAGACACACCCAAGCAACTCCAAGAACTCGGAAAGTGAGGACTGTGTTTACGATGTGTTTTGATACTCTCATGGTTCTAATGAACATGATCAAAGTATTTTTTCTGAAGTTAGTAAGTCTTAGAATAGAGGAACAAACATTTAAGAAATAGAAGGAAGGAGCATGACCTGTAACGTAAATGGAAGCTAATTAGGTGCCCATCAGCTGTACAATACTTGTACATGATAAAATGTAAATAATTTGACAAATATTAGCTTAATCTACTATTTTAAATATATTTGAAAAATTATCCTATAGTAATTTCGTTCTCCTTTCCCCAATTAGAAGAGTAAGTGTAAGTATTGTTACAACCAAGAAAAGATTTAGAATTAGGACAATCAGCTGAGAATAGAAGTGCTATAGGGGTTACTATTTAGCTAAGGGAAGAATATAGGGCAGAGCTGGACCACTAATTAGCTTCTGAGGTCAGGAAGAGGCAGCCACCTGTGGGCACAAACCCTTTGGTCCACCCAGCATGTTTCTGTGTCTTTAAGGGAGTCTCAAAAGCAGCTCTCCACTTTCTGTTGCCTCTTCTCACTCTAGGAACCTGACGAACAACGACCCCCTCAGTCCTATGTTGGTAGTAAGAACACTACAGACAGCCTGTAATGAGACAGGGCAGATGGCTCGAAGAGCTCCTATTATAAAGTTAGCACTAACCATAACACCAGAGGTACTTTCGGGCCCATTCTTTAAACTTTTCAAAGCAGGAGTTATTAAACTGCCTATGTTGGAAAAGAACCCCTTCAAACCTCTGGGAACAGCTAGCCAAACTGAAAGTTGGAAAACTTGGCTGAAACCTTTGGCCAGTACTTGGAATGTGGATGAGCTCCTTCTTTCTGTCCAGTGATGGAGGTCAAGCAATGGGGAGATCCTTGGCACGTCTGGCAGGTAGAGATTTGAAACTGACACATTGTCACTGGAGTTGCTAGTGACAGTAAGCTTGTCCAACCTACAGCTCATGGGCTGCATGCAGCCCAGGACAACTTTGAATGCAACCCAACACAAATTCATAAACTTTCTTAAAACATTACAAAAATTATACATGGACATTCCTTTTTTAGCTCATTAGCTATCATTAGTGTATTTTACGTGTGGCCTGAGACAATTTTTCTTCCAATGTGGCCCAGGGAAGCCAAAAGATTGGACACCCCTGATAGAGAGACTATGCTGGATGGAGTTTGGCTACACACCTCAACTTCTGGAAGGAGGGAAAGTCACAAGTGCTTGTTCAGAAAGACACTTGCTGAGAGAAGACAAGATGGCGACTGGAGAGGAGGTTCCTAAAGCCTCTCCCAGAAAACACAATTGAACGGCCGTCCAGGAGCCAAGAAAGCGGACCCTGAGCGACAAACCGGCTGCTGAGAAATCCACAAATCGCAAGTAAACACCTGAAGGCTGGCGAGAAAGGGGCGAGTCGGGGAGAGGGAAGGGAGCAGAGACCACGCGGGACACGATCCCTGCTGACTATTCGGAGCTGCGCTGTTTGGGGGAGGGGAGAGAGACTGGGGAGCTGGGGACAGAAGGAGTTTGGGAACCAGCCTCTGGAACTTTTGAGGGGTAGAAGGGCTGAGCGAGGACTCTGAAC
>PVJL010010254.1:0-50853 GCA_004026885.1 Lyroderma lyra | reverse complement strand
ACACACACACGCACACACACACGCACACACACAGTTCCCACTCTATATCTCTAGCTCAGAACCCTCTGCTGGCTTCAGACACACAGTTTTAGAGTGAATGTATCCACTATAGATTTGCCATTGTCACTTCGACCTGAATGTGTCCAAAATTAAACACCATCTTTCCCTCCCAAAAACCTGCTCTTTTTTTCCTGCATTTTCTATCTTGTGGACTAGCATCACTAACCTGTTGTTCTCCCTGGGATGTGGAAGCTACACTAGAGAATCACTGTAACGTCTCTTTAACCTGTCCCTTCTCCACTCTCATTACTGCCCGAAAGGCCTCATCTCTTTTCCCCTGGATATGACAGGAGTGTCACCAGGAGATGGCCCTTCCTCAGTCTGGCTGATTCCCGCAGCTCCTCCTAATTGCTGCCAGAATGATGCTCCAACCTCAAATGTAAATATAAATTCTCTCCTCTGCTTAAAAATCTTTTTGCATATCCCATAAGTTTCATATTGGAGTGCAAAATTCTTCACTTACACACAAGGCTCTTCATGACCAGACACCTACCTGTGTAATGTCTTCTTTCAATTCTCTTAGTCTCACGTGAATGAATTTATAATACTTTAAACCAAGCTTGTCCCACCGGCAGCCCCCAGGCCACGTACAGCCCAGATTGGCTCTGAAGGCAGCCCAACACAAATTCATAAATTTTCTTAAAACATTACAAAAATTATGCAAAGACTTTTTTTTTTTAGCTCATCAGCTATTATTAGTGTTAGCGTGTTTTACGTGTGGCCCAAGATAATTCTTTTTCTTCCAATGTGGCCCAGGGAAGCCAAAAGTTTGGACACCCCTGCTTTAAACAATATGCAGTTTCAGACATTCTTCCACTCAAATGCCCTTTCCTTTCTGTTTTCAAGCTAATTCCTACTTACCCCTTTAAAATTCAACTTAAAGGCAACTCTTCGAGAACCAGTTCAGAATCCTTCTTGCTATTATCCAATTTGTGTTCTCATTGAGAATGTCTCTATCATAGCCTTTCTCCCACAGAATTCTAATAGTTGGTTTGCAAATCAATCTACCCGTTAGACTATAAGCTCCTCAGGCCTCAACCATATATGCCTCACTTACCTTATCAGTGCCTAGAATAGTGCCTGGCAAATGTGTTCTTCAACACAGAGCTGATGAATTAATTGTTGAAAGAAGGGATACAAAGCATGTGCTACTTTCAGCCACAGTCTTAGATTTTGCAAAGCAATCTCCACTCCAGGCAAATACTTAAGAAAAAAATTATGTCACATTTTAGGCCAGGTTTTTCCTCCTAAGATAACAATATTTAAGGGGCATGAGAAGAATCCTTATCAAGATTTTAGAAAGGGTAATGATAGGAAGAAAAGCATTTCAATTTATATATATGAAGTCCAAAAAAATTTAATATAACAGCCCAAAGGAAAAAAAATGAACACACAACAAAATAAAATCGGCAGCATATTTTTAAAAATAGTCTTTATGTGTATATTCCTCCCCTCAGTCACATAAATGCAATATAACATTCAAGAGAATTAGAAACTTCTAGAGTAAAGTATAAAAATTGCAAGTTACTAGTCTATTGGCTTAAAAAAAAATGTTCCCTAAAGAAAACTCTTTGACCCACACATGAAAAACAAACAAACAAACAAACAAAATGGTGAAACGAAATTTCCCAAGCTCTCAGTTAAGTTTTGGAACTCACTGAGGAGCACTGGCATGAACATTGACTTTCTAGTGATAAATGAAACTTCTAGGACATTTCCTAAAAAATCATCAGCAGGAGTACATTTAACAGTAGCTGAGCTAGTCTCTCCATTAGCCTTTATCTAAGTAGATAAAGAAGCATTAAAATTATGGATATGACTTCAAGAATGCCCCAGGCAACAGATAGCTTCCACAATACCAGTCTAGGATACCCATTCCTTGTGTACCCAATTATTTAAATTGAGGTGCAAAAATTTATAGATAGCGAAATTATTAATACTTTTTCTTAAAAATACTCACTCATCAAATAGAGAGCTTACATTTAAATAAATCCTTTTCCATGTAAATTATTTGTCATTGTTTCAATCCAAAAGCAGCATGAGATACCAAATAATATACATGTGGGGAAAGAGACTAGTGTTATGTTGAAGTCATTCTATGTCTTAGAAGTTAATGACTATCCCCAATGATCACTAGTAAGTTAATTTAAAGTGTACTAAAATGCATTGATGAAGAAAATTTCATTGTAATTTGCTGGCAGGAACAGGAATTAATATTTCACCATAAAGGCTTACCATACAGAGGGTATATGGGAACTCTGTACTTTCTGTTTCATTTTGCTTTGGAACTAAAACTGCTCTAAAAATAATCTATTTTTTTAAAAAACAGAGCCATATATCAGGTTGATATTTTATCAAGGTATTACCTTGTGGTGCAAATAAAATGTTCTCTAACAAAGCGCACAAATTCATAGGATGGCTAAACTATTTATAATCAATCTTATCTTTCCCATTAGAGGTCTTTAGATGCTTACATTCTACTTTCTAAGCTATAAGGAAAACAAAACCTCCCAAAACAACCTCTTTCAAGTGGTTAAGTTTTACTATTTTTAGATCAGTATACCTTCATTTCCAAACAAGTATGCCACAAAATCAACAAAAGAAATAAATGGCTGGTTCACAGAGGCAGTATATACTATAGACACCCAGTTACCTGGCACTCAAGGGGATTGATAGATACTGGATAAATATAAGTACACTCTCTGTTAACTGGAACTCAAGCAACTGGCACTCTCAAGCAACTGGCAAAAAAATGCTTGTGTTCTGGTTAACACAAAGTGTACACAAAGTGCATAGATTTCTTCCAATGATGCTCCCTATTAAAATGTATGGCAACCCAGGAAGTTCCCTGGTGGTGCAGTGGCTTAAGGCTTCGGCGTCGGCGCTGTCAGCACTGCGGCCTGGGTTTGATTCCCAGCCAGGGAGCTACCCATATACCAAAAAGAAAAAAAAAAAATGTATGGCAACCCTGTCAGAACAAAAAATGGGCATGTGGCCCATAGAGGCAAAGTTCCTCAAAACCTTCTTCAGTCAATCTTGTTGGGACATGAAAATCTCAAGTAATTTGCTTACCATCTTATAGGTAGACTCATACTGTTTGTCTTTGGTAGAGAGGTGTGTCTGTGTGTAAGAGGGGGAATGGTTATCTACCAGATAATACAATACGTTCACACTGGTACAGAAACTTGGAATATCTAGTCTAGATCATTCTGTGGGACTTGGAATGTATCAGTGACTATGAAATCTCTTGGGTGCTATTCTTGCACAAGTAACTCAGACAATGACAAATAGACCCTTGGGAGGACCAGGATGGACATAAGTTCTGGTGTGAAATCAGTTCTATGTTTATGAGAGGAGCTCTCCCCCTCTCTCCAAAAGTATTCAGAGAAAAGTTCTTCTCACATAGAAAGACTTTATACACAGGAATAATAGAGAAGGGTACCCTCTGAAAGGCTTAATGTTTTGATGGTCCTCCCTTGATCATAAAAAAGTCTTATTTATCATATAGCTTCCACTTTCCACAATCTGCATTGGAATTCAACATAATTACCCAAATCTCTCAGTAAAGTCTTATAAACTCATAGAACTTCATGTGATATTGGTGGGAAGCATCAAGGGCTTGCTTTTCTAAAAGAAGCTTCATGGAAGCAGTAGCAACTATTCAGGGGACTGTTCCTAGAAGTGCCACAAGGGGACCCTTACGGGAGGAAGAGCTGGCCTACCTAGAAATCGGATGCAGCGAGAAAACGCACCTGATACCAATAAGCAACAGTATGCCGCCACCTCAGGACACAGGTGAGCTCCTCCATTCATCATCTATCTTCTGGTCCCAGGAAATATCAAAATACTGAAAAGCCCAGGTGTGATTTTCAGCTCAGACTCTGATAAGAAAGTGACTATTTTAACTGAAAGGGAGTAAAAGTAATAAAGTCCTGCCTTTTGTCCCTTCCCCCATCCCAAAAGCATGCTGCTGGTTATGTGAACATAGACATAGCACAGAGAGAAACAAGGCCAACCAAGCAAACAACAGCTACTTCTCTATGAAGAAACAAAGCAGCCCGCCAGGATTTTCAGAGCAGATTAAAGAGAATGTGGCATGTTGTGGAAATCAATAGTAAAGATTTTATATTTAAGGGAAACGTGGAGTAAAATAAGGGACAAAGTGGTTAATGATAAACCCTGACACAAGAACAATGCCATGGTAAAGAATGTATTCTTCAATTGCCAACAATCTTGCTTTCGATAACTGGGCCCCAGTTTTAGCTAAAAGACAGTTCTTCACCTTCATTGGAGCAGGCGGTCTCCATGTGACTGAGTTCTGGAGAATGAGACATAAGTAGAAATGTTGAGTGGGTAGGCTAATTAAAAGTAGCTGCCTCTTTTGGAAGGAAAGTCCCTATTATCATTACCTTTTTTGGTTTTTCTTCTTCTTCTTCTTCTTTCTATGGTCTGTAACTAGAATATTATGTCTCGTGCATCAAAAACCTTCTTAGACCATGAGGTGATCTTGAAGTTGGAGGTACATGCTAGACTCATGAAAGAGTAGAAATTGAGAAAAAGCCTGAGTCCCTAGTGACAATGGAACCACCAAATCCACCCTGTATGACCTACCTCTGGGTTTATTTCGCAATAAAGAATAAACTATGATGTTTAAGTAACTGTTATTTTAGCATTTCTGTTTCAGTTCAGGTTTTCTGTTTCAGTAACATTCAGCTACACCTCATCCTAAGTGATACAAGAGTCCTACAGAGCCTGTAGAACAGTGATGCCAGAAGTGAACATCAGCAAAATAGGGAATCATCAGAGAAAAGAAGGGTACAGGTATATCTCATTAGTGAGAAATACCTGAGGATAAAATTTAGAGCCGTTATACATTTATACATAAGATAAATGGGTAGTAAATTGTATATAGTTTTCATTTCACTACATAAATTCAATCTCAACAAATCCTTTTGTCAACTTCATAAAATTTAGAGATAAAGAAACTCACTAGTATTTCTAGGGACTGGGACTCTGCTTCTCTAATACAATTAAACGTTTGGTACCCACAGTGAACAAAAACAGACCAGCATCACGCCTGATATGACAGTGACATTTAAAAACTTGGTACATTAGAAAAATTCACTTATCAGGCAAACATAAGTAGAGGTAACACGTCATGTGTAAATGACAGAGCAAGGTGCATTCAGTGTGTAATTCATTTGCTGAATGAGCTGCATTTGATGAGGCACATCAGAAAACATTATTTTCCTCCTCCCACTGAGTTTACTGTGCTCCTTCAGCTCTTCCCCACACTCAGCCCCTTAATATTATCCTGGACCAATCCTGTCACTTTTCAATCATTTTCAGTTCTAAAAATAGTATCAATATCACCTATATATTAATATTAGTTTTCATTTCTCCCCCTCTAATACACTGTAAGGTCTGTAAAGGCAAAGAATTTTCTGTTTTGCTCACTGTTGTATTCCCTGTACTTCGAACAGTGGCATTCAATAAATGATCAACAAGTGCTTGCCGAAGGAATATGTTAAGCATATCCTATACACAATTTCTCCCCTCTGCCCAGCTCAAGCCTCCCAGACCTGCAGTGGGTAGGGAACTTGGCCAATTTCTTCACTCTTCCTGCTCTATCTTCTCCCTGTCCCTCCAAGCTTCCCCAAGGTAAGGACAGAGGAGAAAGGATTAGAAGACGAGGCAGAGGTCTTGTTGGTAGGCATGCTTGTGTTCTCTTCTGGCTGACTGCAGCATATATCAGGCCCTCCATTATGGAGAGTGTTCAAATGCCAGTTGTTTGCTGAGATATTTAGATATTCTTTAGATACCCTCCCTGGCCTCCTCAGGGACTTCTGTGCTGCACTCATTCCAAACAGGCAACATTCCCTCCACTGATACACAGCAAATTCCCTCGAGCTCCAGCTCTTGAGGGTGCACACTTATGCAGGACATCGTACGGCTAGCTGGACTGCTCTCACCTCTGCAGGAGGTGAGCGTTCCCTCCATAACACCCACTTGGCCCATGGGAAAATCCCATACCTTTGCCCTGACAAATGTTTCTTCTACCAACTGTTGTCATGCCTTCTTCACACTAGTACTCCAGTCAACCTCCTGCCCTTCAAATTCACCAGGGGGAAACCATCACCAGGCTCCATGCTCACATTTGTTTCCAACGCCCAGGAGAGAATTCTCTCAAGAATTCTTTCAACTCTCTGCTCTAGTACATACCAGAGCTCAAGCTAGCAATGCCACAGTGCAGTAAACATACAGTGGTGTTGTGAGATATGGGTTCCCCTTTCAGACACCTTTAACTTCTATAAGTGATATTCTTGATGACTTTTCATGTGTAGTCCCTCTGATTTCCATGAAGAGAGGAGGAAAAATACCACAGTTCTCTCTGCCACTAGTCATTCTGCTTCCCAATTAACTGTCCTCTCAACTTTCTGATTTTTCTCTTCATAGGCTGAAGGGGAGTTATGAAAACTGATAGTCACAAATTTATACTGTTATGTTTTAGAAAGTCTTATGGAAATGTCTAGCAGCATCCCTTAGAAATTGTAGATACCTATTATCTATGTCCCTTAACTTCAAGGCTTTAATAGAAATTCTAAGAGAATGGGATATGTCTCATTCCGCATTCACCAACATAAGCAATATCTGTGTTCATCTCAGTATGGCAGGGGATTAGACATAAAGCTAGATAGGTAAGTAGGGGCTAAGTCATAAAGTGTTCTGTATGCCATGCAAGGAAGTTTAAACTTTATTTTAAAAGTATTTCAGAACCACTTAAATGTTTTAAGCAGAAAAGTAAAAAGGTCATATTTGCATTTTAGCAAATATCATCTGGATGCACAAGGGAGAATTGCTGAAATGCAAACAATGCTAGATTCCAACAAGTTGTGGAAAGCCACAGCAGTAATCCAGGCAAAAGATGATCACACCCTGCACCAAGGACAGATGTCAGAAGTGGTAGAGGACAGAGATACTGAAATGGCACAGGACTTCACCTTTACACGATGAGGAGAAAGATGGGAGAGACACAGATTGTGCTGGGCTGGTGCTTGAACACCTATTTGGATGGTGGATGCACTCACTGTTAGAAACCATAATTTTGGTGTGAAAGATGATGAATTTAATCTGTAAGAACACTGGCAATACACATGGTAAATAATATGCAGCAAAGAAATGGCACAGTGCAAGTGTCACCCCCAGGTCTTGTGGGGACAGAAATGTTCTTAGGAGGAACAGAGACTTGTCCTGGACCTCTAAAATCAGGGAGGAGGTCAACAGACACAGAGAAGGAATAAAGGAATTAAAAGTAGGTGAACCACCACAGGAGCCAGAGAGCCCACATGTAAAACTGCTATCACACAAATTGGTGGAGACTGTGGTACTTAGCAATCGAGTGGAAATTAGCTTAAGATCAGACTTGTAAGAGTAGATATATTGAGAATACACAAAACCATGAGGAAAAGCAATTTCTCTTCTGGCTTATGGCATTCAGCATGAATAGCATATAGTCAAGTTCACTACATTATGCCTTAAAATTCCCCCTTAAAATAAGGCAAGTCTCTCCTATGTGGCAAGTTGATGCTGTCTGCACAAGGGAAGGACACACTTAAGCAGGAGCAGCCTATTAACAGGAAAGGCTATAAGGCTTTTTAAAAATATTCATGCTCAAATAATCTTCCATCATTTTTGTAAGGAAGGAAGGAAGGAATAAGCAAATAAGTGAATAAATAAGAATGTGGAAAAGAGAATAATCTATGGTTTAATTTATTTGGATTACTTAGAAGTTTTTGACAGCATTGCATAACAAAGACTACTTTTAGTATTAAAATGAATGTGGATTTGTAGTACAAAAGATACTTTGTCATAAATGGAGGAGAACTGGTTCAAGAGGTAGTAATAAATGGGCATACATTTAAAATATTGCGCTCCTATGCTGTTCCAGGTGATTAACGTATATTCATTTAATTTAGCCCATCCCAGAAGCCCACAGAAGAGATGTTGTTAATCCGGTCACTAGTGTAATGAGAAATGTGAATGTTGAAGATCAAGAGAAAACCTTTGATTGAATCTGGGGAGGATCACATTCATTTTAGAAATCAAATAGAGTTTTTGTGGGAAAGTAATTTTTAAAAATCATTTGTAAATCTGAAGTTATAACCTGTAAAATAGCTGCAATATTTTTACCAAAGAATGGTACAACAGAAGGCCCTGTTACTTCTTCTCCAAATTCAATCTAATTTTTTATGTCTGTATAAAAAACATTAACTTATAAAGTATTGACTTTTTAAAAATATAACCAGTATAAGAATCAAAATATGGCACTATGAGCAGAGACATGTATTCCCTTTTCCTGTGAACTTTTCACTAATTAATTTTAAAACTCTATTAGCTATATCCACTGCTTTATAATGCTTTTTCATATTGTCAAATAATGCTTTCAATGGGAATCCAAATTATTCCACCAAAAATGAATTGTGAAGTAGGCAGTAGAAGTCAATTGCATGTATCTAAAAAAAAAATAATAAGCAGGCAGAAGAACCAAACAGACACTTCTCCCATAAAGAAATACAAACGGCCAGCAGATACATGAAAAAATGCTCATCCTCATTAGCTATCAGGGAAATGCAAATCAAAACCACAATGAGATATCCCCTCACACCTGTTAGAATGGCTGTTATCAACAAGACAAGGAATAACAAGTGCTGGAGAGGATGTGGAGAAAAAGGAACTCTGGTACACTGCTGGTGGGAGTGCAAACTGATACAACCACTGTGGAAGGCAGTGTGGGGGTTCCTCAGAAAATTGGGAATGGAGCTACCACATGACCCAGCAATCCCCCTTCTGGGGATCTACCCAAAAAACTTGGAAATCTTAGTCTACAAATGCTTATGTACCCCAATATTCATTGTAGCACTGTTCATAGTGGCCAAGACATAGAAACAACCAAAGTGCCCTGCGACAGATGACTGGATAAAGAAGCTGTGGTACATATACACAATGGAATATTACTCAGCTGTAAGAAAAGATGAAATATTGCCATTTGCAAACAAAATGGATGGACCTCAAGATTATATGCTAAGAGAAATAAGCCAGGCAGAAAAAAAACAAAAACTGTATGACTTCCCTTATATGCAGAATATAAAACTGAAAGCAACAAAGAAAAACAAACAAACAAACAAATAACCCATGGACACAATCAATAGTTTAATGTTTATTTGGGGATGAATGGGGAGGGGAAGGGAGAAGGGGGAGGGGATGGGAGAGGAGGGAGGGGGAGCTAAATACATGGTGATGAAAAGAGAAGTCACATTAGGTGATGAACTTATTATACAACAAGTTGACAATGCACTGTACAATTGTACGCCTGGAACCTATGTAATTCTTGATAACCAATGTCGCCCCAATAAGTCTAACACTAAATAAATAAATAAAAAGAAATAAGCAGAAATTTAAGACTGACAGAATAACCCCAGTACATCTAATTACTTGAGACAATCAATTTCTAAATTGGCTACCAGACCTAACTAGGACTAAGAGTTTACAATCCAACTATTGTTGACAACTCTAGTTTTTAATGTTTTGTTTTGTTTTTATCTTAAGTTCCCTGCAGGGAATTCCTGATAATGGAGTTAATCAAACTTGTTAGGCTGTCCAAATCAAGAGTCAAAACTATGTTGCTAATCTTTTTTAATATTAGAGGGATTGTTCATTATGAATTTGTACCAACTGGACAAACAATCAACCAAGTTTACTATTTGGAAGTGCTGAAAAGACTGAGTGAAAAAGTTAGACAAAAATGACCTGAACTTTTCACCAACAACTCATGGCTCTTGCATCACATCAATGCACCAACTCACACAGCACTGTCCATGAGGGAGTTCTTAGCCAGTATACAAACAACAGGATTGCAACACCCTTCCTAATCACCTGATTGGGCCCCCAGTGACTTTTTTCTTTACAGGAAGTCAACGGAAATATTGAAAAGAAAACATTTTGATGACATTCAGAACATTAAGGGTAATACGAGAACAGCTCTGATGGCCATTCTAGAAAGAGTTCCAAAATTGCTTTGAAGAGTGGACTAGGCACTAGTATCAGTGTGTAGCTTCCCAAGGGGAGTACTTTGAAGGTGACCATAGTGATACTCAGTAATGAGATATGTAGCACTTTTTCTAGGATGAGTTCATGAACTTAATTGTCAGTCCTCATATTGATTTTCTAGTTAAAGTCAACCCATTCACTTAGTCACACTGGATTACATCTTTCCCATTTGAAAAACATAGATAATTATTGCTAGTACGTGATGTTTCACAAAAATTGAAAATTCTTTTTTAAAAAATATTCCAGAACATCTAGAAGGGAATTTATCAAGATATCATGTATCAGTATAAAGAAAGAGGGTCACATGCCTTCCTATTGCTATTAAAGAACAGGTCATCTATGATGGCTCAAAATGCATTCAAATCCAAATATAATAACAACAACAAAGTAATGAAAACAGTGGGAGGTAATTAGCGCAACTATTTCAGATAGTAAATAAGTATAATATAATAGAGACACCTACATATTCCTTGTTTATTATATGCCTTATAGGAAAGTCTCTCCTAAGCAATTTTCAAGGAATAAGGCTGTCACCCAAAGTCCAAACTTGATATTTAAAAACTCCTGTAGCCCTGAAAAGAGAATTATTTATACCAGTGAGCATCCAAAAAGAAGTTGTTATATCCAGCCCCTCTGTGGTGTCTATCTTCTCTCTGAGCCAACGTCTAACACCCGCGTTTGAGCACACTCACAGTATGTGCTCCTTTTTTTAACTTTTCTGATGCTATTAACCTAAATCCACTTTATTTTCAATGAAGTTGTATATTATAATCTTTGTTTATTCTAATTAATCTTTACCTTCTTACCCCTGTAAAACTCCTCCAGTGCAAGGGTGAATCTCAGTCCTGCCAGAGGCAAAAGACACGTCGGGTCGCCAACACCCAGGCCCTGCTCGCCACTGCCCCCTCTCTATGGCAGTGAGTATTGCCACAGGTGAGTGGATGCGAAGAGGCATCACACAGAAGCACACAAACCACCTTCATAGCCGTTACCTTATTTCAGGCTCAAAGCAATTCTGTGAAATCAGTAGGCTGTATATAACATCCTCGTTTTACACATGAAAAAAGTTAGGTTTTGAGCAGTCATGTAGCTTGCTCACATACAGATAGCTAGTAATCAGTGAATTCAGGCATTCTCACACCAAATTGTGTTCTTTTATTAAATTACAATGTTTCCTTAAACCACGTTTAAAAAGAAAGGACCTCAGCCTGGGGTATCAAGAGGTGGACTTGGAGATTAACCCTATGTGGAGAGTGAGGAAAGGAAAAGAAACAGGAATGATCCCAAGCTTTTCACCTGAGCAAGTTCTCCTTCATTGAAATGGGCAAAGCCAGGAGAGGTGCCGTTTTGTCGGTAACTTGATAAACATATTGTATACTTCATTGATGGAGATTTATATTATTTTGATTTCCCATGGTTAATTACTATACTCAGTTAATACATACATGTACATGTATTAAAGACACATATTAATAGATGTGGGTTTTGGATTACATAGAATAAAATTCTAGAAGTAATATGTAGGTTCATAGTGTATTAGAAATATCTTAAGGTATTTTTTTTAAGGAAAGATCATTTAATTCTGGCCTTTAAAAAAACCCTGTTTTGAAAAATTTTAAATAGTTAGAAATATCTTAAGGTTTTTGAAGCATAATGCCAAATTGACTTTTAGAATATTGTAATCACAATTCTATCAGCAATGTATAAAAAAGTCTACTTTCTAAAACCATTCCACCACTACCTATTAGTATTTTAAATCTTTATTAATTGATGGATATAAAATGAAATTTTATTGTTTATTTCATGTTTCTTTGATCACTATGAAGATAGGATATTTTTACCTATGTCTTTAATTGTAATTTGTGTTTGTGTGTGCATGAATTGTTTGCTCATATCTCCAGCATTTTTATACTAAGAGGGTTTACTCTTTGTTAAATTATAGGCTTTCTTCACATACTTGGGATGATAATACTTGGTTCAAATGCCCCCCTCCCAAAAACCCAATATGAAATGATTGTATATAGATATTCCTACATCTGAAAAAATATGTATCAGTCATGTTTCTTCTTTCCATATATTCATCTTTTATGTATCTTTTAAGCTACTTCTAATCAATAAACTATTTTCCAAGGAACAATTCCCATGTAAAGAATTCTTTATAGTAATGAAAAGAGAACCTCATAGATACAAATATTTACATATGAGGAAACATGTGTAAAGTTATTAATATCTTGTCTAAGATCTGAGCCTATGCTTTTGTTGCTACTGGAAACAAGAAAGAAATCTTTGGAAATTATAATTTATCCAAAGAAAGTGAATATTCCCAATCTTCCTACAGAACTAGAATAACTTTTTATTTATTCTAGTGTCTCCACCACAGAAATTCACATTGTTTAAATCTGACAGCCATACTTAGTAAAAGCAGCCCCCCAAAATGTCTTAATTTGTGAGTTTTTAGAACAAGAGGCTACATGTGCAAATGATTTGAATTTTGGAACCAGTTTTAACCTGGCATCCATAGTTGAAATTACAGTATAAAGAAGCATATGTGCCAACTGTCCCTGTTAAAATGAGAAAACATAAAATAGGAAAATATCCTAAATGTCAGGAAATCTGGCAAAGATTCCTAGTGAGTCATAGACAATTGGGTGTGAATATTGCCAACGATTCATAAATGGTAAAGGCCTGGGAGTATAATGCCAGATGGAGAAATAAGTGGAAAGAAGCAAAACTGGCTTCGCCATAAATGATAACTATGTTCAGGAGATGGAACCTTGCCCCAGAATTAAGAACTGGTATTTAACACTCATAACATTTTGGAGGAATCATCTCTCGAGATATACACCATAGGAGATATTACATCAGCTAAATCTTGGGAATAGGCACTAAAGCACATGGAATGACTCAGTGTTAAAAAGGAAATTCTCATAAATCCTCATAAAAAGTAGCTCTCAAAAATATCTTTCAGCCATACAAGTCAATGGTGCTCAAGGATTTTCTTTAAAAACAAACAAAGAATTCATATTACTGCTGTTTTAGAAGCACAACATACACACAAAAGCACTGGGTTATTTTAATGAATTACTTTTAGGCACTGAGTAATTGGGTTACATGGATACTAGTGGGACAACACATAAGACTGAGGGCCCAAATTTCAATGTAGCAACTTCTAGTGGTTCTAAGTAAGATCAAATAAAGCACTAAAAGAAGCCAGGAAACTCAAGAAGTTTTTCAAAGGCAATATTCAATGTCATGAATAGTTTTCAGATGATCAAAACAAATGACAATCAACAACTAGCCACTTGATTCCAATTTTTTTAATATATCAGAGAATAAGTAAAGGAATAGGTAAATTTTTAAAACTTTTGGTGAGAAATCAATATGTTCAGTTTCACCTCATTAACTATGAGAAATAAAATTCATTTATGGAATCATAAGCTTTCTTATTTCTGTATACACTATCACAAACTGCTCTTTTAAGAGAATCTTCTTAACAATCAAATATCCAGTATATATATACACACACACACACACACACACACACACACACACATATATATATATGCTACCACTTTTTATACTAGAAAATTAGTTCCTTGAAGGCAGAGATTCTCTTTCTGCATTCCCAAGTAGCTGAGACAGTATCTGACAGAGTTGGCACTCAATTAATGTTTATTAAATAAGTAACTGAATTCTCTCCAATAAAGGAATTATTTTTTATCATCTAGAACAGCAGCGTCCAGTCTTTTGGATTCCCTGAGCTGCACTGGAAGAATTGTCTTGGGCCACACATAAAATATACTAAAACCAACGAAAGCTGATGAGCTAAAAAAAAGTCACAAAATAAAATCTGATAGTTTTAAAAATTCATGTTGGGCCACATTCAAAGCCATCCTGGGCTGCAGGTTGGATGTGCCTGACTAGAAAGATATATTATTCATTACATTAGCTCAATTACATAAAGAATTTTCATGGAAATTTCGGTTTTACTAAAGTATAACATGTCACCCAAAGTTCCTATCTAATACAGGAGATTCCTTTCATTTGTAAACATGTAGTAAGAACTGCCTTATATCAAGGCATTCTTTTAGGTTCTGGGAAATTGGAAATGAAAGACTTAGATGGGATTTAAGTGGTTCCTGCTTCCAGAGCTCACATTCTAGTGTAGATGACATTAAAAAAAATAACGAGCAGAAAAGGAGGCGGAGAAAGAGGAGCCTGAGGAGGAGAAGCATGTACTATTGCAAGCACTGTTCTCAATCTTGGAACTAACTTAATGCTTGAAAGAATCCCATGAGATAGATGACCATGATAATTCCATTTTACAGATAAGCAAACTGAGGGGGAGAGAGTTTATGCGTCTCGCCCAAGACGGGGTCCTGGTAAAATAAAATCCAAAAGTCTGTATTTGCAGAGGCCAACTGCTTAACCACCCTGCTGTACTGCTTCTCAAACACCTGAGCAAGTAATTGCAAAGGCGGATGGCAAGTGCAACGAGGAAGGCGTTGGATGCTTGAAAGAATAAAAAAAAACAAAAATAGTACCCAAAGCCCGAACTGAAGGATCAAGGAAGGCCTCCTGGGAAAACTGGTAACTGCTCTTAGCCTTGAAAAGTCCATCAGGTACGCCAGACAGATGGAGGGAGGAGGGAGGGGACACGGCTTGTGATACACAGCGGAAAAGGCAAGGCTTCCGTCAGTTTATAAAGAGAAAATGGAGACAAGCTCTCCCCTTTCCCTTACATTCCACAGATGCACATAAACCTTATATTCCCTCTCATTTAGGACACTAACAATCACCTAGGTTTTTTACTACAAAATGTAGAAGACATATACGTCTTTGAATCAATAACACACAGCATGCAGACCTCTGGTCACAATGCAACACCACAGAAGCAGAGGTCCCTCCTGTGTCGGGTTCCAGCTACAGGGACGTGACAGGTTAATTTTTAATGGAAAGTCTATTATGCTTCATTTATGTATTTTACTTACCTAATTGTACTCACCTTGATTGAAAAATAATCTGAGGAAGTTTTTAAAAACCACCTGACATACAAGATTTTTTAAAATAGAAAATAAGATAAAAATAGAATAAAAGCTTATTAACAGGGGAAACAAATTTGGCCCTGAGATTAATGAATCATTGGACCAGTAGGGGAAACACAATTAGTTACTTCAATACATAGTTTTTCTTACATGAAAATAAATAGTAACTATGCAGAAGCAAATTATCTTCCCCTACTAAGCCCTGGAAAGAGTTTCTCCCTTGATTTCTTACCTAGAATGCACTTTGATAAAAGTGAATTCTGAATGTTATTTCTTAAAACATCTTTCAGAGAAGACTAATAGTATACTACCAACGGCAATTTAATAAAAGCAATTCAAGAAGGGGCTAAAACAATTCACTCTAAAATACATACACATCTGTCTGATGAACAGGGTTAATTCTGGTATAAACTCTCCTGTCTAAAATGCATGGAAATGGATGGATTGCATATCACTCATGTAACCCTGAGTCTGGGAAGATGATTAGTAAAATCAAGATAATACTCTCTGACAAATACCTGGACTGCAGCTATGGTAATTTTCCAATCAGTTCAATCAGTTGAAAACTTAACATCATTCTATTAATAGGGAAGCTAAATCACAATGCATTTTTAAGTAAGGGTTCTTAGAAATATTTAACCACAAATAGTGTGACATAAAAGACCAACTGCAGTGTGGAATAGGTCCCAGTAGTCCTTCTCCTAAGCCAAATTTTAACCCTGAAATTGATGGATTATGGGCAGGTATAGACAGTTCTGGGAAGAGGGGCTGGAGTGCCAGGGGCAGCTGGGGCAGCCGGCGGGCCCTCAGAAGGCTTGGAGGCAGCAGCCATGTATTATACTGTCTGGCATGGAAGTGTTCAGTGTTTTAGCAGCCACTGTAGCTGTACCAACATATGCTGCTGAATTTCACTACTTAGTGTTAGCAAATTACACTTTTGTAAGAATTGAGTCCGAATAACAAAACATTGTAACACACTACAGTGAATTAAAATTGTTCTTTTGCACTACAGTGTTTTCCGCAATAATCCTTGTCATTTTGAACTCCTTTGTTTCTCTCTACATATATAAAATTCTTCCAATACTACTTATTCTAATCTCTTGCTTGCCCTCAATATAATATTTTAAGACATATGTTTTAAAATCAGCTAAGATTATGCTGCAGTCCAGAAAAAATGATGTGCACTCAAGGGTATAGTCATCTTGAGCCTTCAGCTGTATTTTAAGCTATGCAAAGGCTGGGGAAAGTGTGAGGCTTGGTTGAGAAGAGCCAGTGAGGTGTTCTGAGCTCAGCTGACATACTGGAGGGCACACAGAAGTGGAAGATATTTGAAAACCAAGAAAAAACATTCAAAAACTTAAACAGACTCTGTGATCTGTGGGAATAC
Organism: Lyroderma lyra; assembly: GCA_004026885.1. NCBI lineage: Eukaryota > Metazoa > Chordata > Mammalia > Chiroptera > Megadermatidae > Lyroderma > Lyroderma lyra. The sequence goes on along the minus strand of PVJL010010254.1, from coordinate 34,254 downwards.
ATTAAGCGGATTAATAGAGATGTAAGTTTACTTTCAGAAAGAGAAAATAGGACAAAATAAATAAAAGATGATGTAATTGATTGATATGGATGGGCCTGACCATGATCTCACCATTTGTTTTTCATCTCTTCCATCTGTTCTTTGCTTCCTTTTTCTTCTTTTCCTGTTTTCTTTTGGACTCCAAAAATATAAGCTATTATTCCATTTTATCTCCTCTTTTGGTTATCTAACTTTATTTCTTTGTTATTTAGTCAGTTGCTTTAGAGATTACAACATTAATTTTCAACTTTTCACAACCTTATGTATCTTCCTGTAAAGGGAATGAAAACTTCAATGATAAACTTCATTTATCCCAATTAAAGATGGGTAAAATATTTGTATAGACACTTCACAAAGGAAGTTACATCAATAGACAATAGATACATGAAAATATGTTCGACACTACTAGTAATAAGGGAAATGCAAAGTAAAACCATAATGTGCTATCACTACACACCCACTAGAATGGGGACAAACTTAAAGATCTACAGTGCCAAATGTTGACCAGGATGTAGAGAAACTGGAACTCTTATACATTGCAAATAGAAATAAAAATGGACAATAATTTAGGAAACTATTTAACAATTTCTTGTAAAGTTAAACATAGCCACACAATCTACAACCCAGTAATTCCATTTGAAATTATTTGACAATAGAATAGAAACATATGTCCACAAAAAACTTATATAATACTGTTCTTAGCAGTTTTATTCATAATGGTACAAATCTTAAATGCCCTATATCTTAATAAGAGTGTGGTTACAATGGAATATGCATTTGTCAAATTCATTGAACTTATAATATCCATGTCAATGAAAGTAAACTCATATCTTATTTTAAAAATGAAAAAATTAACTGATAATAAAAAACAGTCAGTACATGTATTATTCCCACTTTGAAGTACGTGAGCCACTCAGAAACAAATGTTTATTGAATGCCTATTACTATATTATTTTTTGATTTGGAGATTCCTTACCTATCTCAGAGTTAAACTGCATTACTTTTTTTTTAGTCCAAATCATCAAATGCTGCCATTATTCTAAATTACATAAATGAATCTAAACACAGTCAAAACTTTCAAGAATTTGTAACCACATCAACTAAAGCATGAGAATCTGTATTTCTAAACATCAATTGGAGATGAAGTAGAAAAGTGGCCTTCACAATGAACAGCAGATAAAAATAATACTCAATCCTGAATTCCTATAATGTGAGGAAATGAGTTAGGCCATAACCACAGGTTATTTAATTTGCAATGGGAAAAAAAATCCTGACAATGATCTTAATGTTTTTACACTTGGACAATGATACAATAATAATCATTAATGTCTACCAATAATGTGTCACCTTGCATGTTCTCTAATTATAAAACATTTTACAAGGCAAAAGCCACTAATATTCTTCTTGGTTACTGCTGTCCATTTTCCCAGCACCACCAGTGCTCGGAAATCTGTTTCCAGTATCTCAGCTGAATGTGATTAGCAAGAGCAATAACATAATCTTCCTACTCTCGTGGTGCAATCATAATCAGAAGCAGTGGTTCCCTTTCTAATAGTGCCATTTGTCCTACATTAGCTATCTTACTAGCCTGCTTATGTCTCCTGGCTTGTAGGTGTTGGTACTACATCTTTAACAAAAAGGAACGATGAAGGATGACTCTGTTTTTTTAAAGCCTAAGAATAACAAATAGAACCTACCACAACTTTTAAGATCTTTAAGCTATCTGTGTTGTAGAAAGCACACTTGAGCCACCTCCCCTATGGTCCCGTTGTAATAACATAATTGATTCTACTTAGGAAATGCTTTATGTCTAATGAACACAAAACAAAAATATGTGCTATAATCCTAAACCCTATATCTTTAAAAATAATAAAAGATCTCTATAAAGCTAATATTAATTTTTAAATATTGCACATTCAAAAATGGTGCCAATGAAATAAAACATCACATAAGAAGACCAGAAGCTTTCAACAAAAGATTTCCAAGGTGGTTGTTTTCCATGGTTAAATTCATTGCAGGCATAAACTATGTAGGAGAGATACATGATTTGTGACCACAAATGAGAACCATCAAGTTCTCCTGGACAGACCACATTAACTAAGTTCTCAGATACCAGAATGACAACTTGACCAAATCAGAACCATTTTTCCTATAAATTAGCTACATTAGAATACAAATGATCATAAATTTGCTTAGCAAGCATAGATTCAAAACAACGTAAGTTACTTGATAAGATACAGCTCTCAAGTAAAGGATAGACTAGCCAGCATTATTTCTTCATGAATTCATTCAACATGTATTTAAGGGCACCTACTGTGCATCAGTCAACAAGAAATGCAGTTTCTTCCCTGGAGCTTACCTTGAGAGACACATATCTACTTGGTCAAGCCATTATCTCCACTGGATAATACATGGGCACTGTCAACAGTGGCTCTTCTGACTGTCATTCCTCAGTATATCCAAGGCCCATCATTGTCTCATGTTCTCTATATGGAGCATGACATCATTGAAGAGGTTTCTTCTCCCAAATTACAATCTCATTGCCATACTTTCTCCTATCAATGACTCTGTCCAGTTCACCCTTACTGGTGTTTTAGTTGTGCCCTTACTCATGGGGCACATATTTGCTCTTAAGGATAATCACATCTATTGTATTCAGACTTGATTAGTTAAACTCTCAGAGGAAAATCTAAATTTTTAAGTTTTGGGAAGATACTTCATTGGGTCCCCAATCCTGACACCAAAAAAATAAAATGTTTATTTTTCTACACTAAATAAACTAACCATATATTTGTGCTTTAGTTTGTCATTATCTCTATCAACCTAACACATACTAGTTTATAGTTTTCATAAAAAGTAAAAAAAAAAAGACAGTCACTCTCCTTTCAGAGATTAAACTACATACCACCTGCCACACACAGTTTGGTTACAAAAGAGCCTTCATTCCTGGGTGGGAGTTGCATTCTGCATCCTTTCTCTGGTGTGCCCATGAGGTCACAGCAGGAAGCCAAGCATCACTGAATCTGAGAAGAGTTTCCATGTTAACGAGCCTATAGCATGCATGGAGAGTCTCCAAATCATCTCTTCTTGAATAATATTACTTAGTTATGGTAGGAAACCTTCACGTGCTACTTAGCAACTTGTGTTCATATGGGCAGGCATTTATATTGTGCAACCTAATTACAACCGCTGGCTTGATGACTCAGCAGAGGTAATACACCTATAATCACAGCCTGATCGCACTGCCCCTCGCTGCCTTCACAGCAGCACTCTGCACCGATTCATCATTTCCCTTTCAAAAGACGACCTTTGCTGCTTTGTTTTGATATGATCTTGAAAGTCTGGCTATTTTCCACCAGATCAAGAGTAGAAATTTGAATTATTCCTTTGATAATAAATGACAGGACCAGGCTTAAAAATATGAAAGAGCTTTTCTGCTGAAAGGAATTGTGCTTCCTCTCCATATTTAAAACACTAATGTTCCTTATTACAAATTTACATAGTTCTTAAGCCATCTATTCAAGGAAAGGACACCGGCAAGTAAGATTACGGAATAGGGCAGCTGTTTTCATCTGTGATCAGAGATACTTTAAGGCTTTCTTAGGGTCTTCCTTGGAATGGGAAGGGAGAAATTAGTGGCTTTCCCTGGGCCAGCCTCCAGCCCCCAATCCCACCCATATCTCCACTTCAACCGGGGTAGCTTTTGTAACATATTTATCTTGAATTAAATGAAGCTAAGCTTCACAGACCCTCACTTACACAGACCCTTAAAAGACCCCTAGCAATGTTCACATGGCCATATGTTTTATAAAAACTGTGAAAGTAAAAAGAAGAAAGAAACAAACAAACAAACAAAGGAAGGAAGGAAAGAAGCACAATCAGTTAAGGCCACTGTCTCCATTCTAACTTCCTCTGGTTTTAGATGGCACTGAAGTAGTCAAGGACATTGTGGGGGATGAAGTTAAGGAAAAGTTTGGGGACAGATTTTGTTTAGGTATAGCAGGATATATTCATGAGCTTTACAGGCAGGCGTGTCTTGTATGACTGAGTAACTACTAGTTACCCCAATACAGGAATGGCCTCCAGAAATGCTCCCATTCCTCACCTAGCATCATGACATAAAGGTGTAGGAGCAGAGATGCTATACTGATATGAACATATTCTGTGGAAGGCACTAAGGTTTGAAATGTACAAAGTCAAAAGTTATTTTGTATAAAGTTTTTTTCATCATCAGACAGATAAAAATGTAAGTAGATCCTTCAGTTCACACCTATGCTTAAGCTAGAGCATTGGTTCCCAACTGGTGGTATGAGCAACCCCCAGGGGTACATGCTGGGCTGTTCAGGGGTACAGAAAAAATAATCAGTAATGGCAAAAATAAACAAGTAAAAAAGATACAAAATGTTAGTTATGGAACAAATGTTAAGTTTGAATCACCGTTAATAAGGCACTTCGAATGATGATTGGGAAGGGCGTGGCTATGAACCCTTCCCCCAAGCTGCTCTTCTACCCATCATTACGCATAGTTTCAGAACTATCCACTTGCGATGTTTCTAGAACTTCCCCAAACATATAAATAAATATTAATACATCCGTAGCCAGACTCTTTGATCAGGTTAGTTATTGACTGAGCAAAAGTAAGTACATTATCTTTAATCGTGATTCTTTTCAAGTAGTTTTTTTCTTTAATGTTTAACATAGTTTCACTTATTATTGTCAATGATTTTTAAGCACGTCAGTTATGGATCAGTGGTTGAAAACAGGAATGGTTCAAAATTCAAAACTTAATGTGGATTATAACCCATCACCAAGTACTTCTCAATGTACACCAAGTACTTCTCAATGTATCCACATCTACAAGTATACCCACACCAGGAGATAGTAGAAAGGTGCATGCCTCAGATACCTCACAGAAGAAAAGAAAATGCTATGAAGAGTATGTTAAATATGGGTTTTCATTTGTAGGGGATGATGACTGTCCTAAGCCTTTGTGTGTTGTGTGTGGGGAAATATTATCCAATGGTTGTATGAAATTTTGTCTACTCATGTGACATTTAGAAACTAAACATCCGATATATAAAAACTAAGAAATACATTATTTTCAGTGCTTAGAAAAGCATTCAAATGTTACTTCTTGCATGACATCAGGAAAGAAAGACCATGAGAACGCAGTTGAGGCTTCACATCATGTTGCTTATCGCATAGCTCAATGTGGTAAAATGCACACCATAGCTGAAGACTTAATTTCTCCTTGTATTAAGGATACCATTTTTTGTATGTTTGGGGAAGAACATGTTCACAAAATCAATACTATCTCTTTTTCAAACAATGCAATTCCTCAGTGAATTCGGGAAATTCTGACAGTGTTGAAGCTGTAGTAGTAGACAGAATTAGAAAAAGTAAATTCTTTTCGATCCAGGTCAATAAAAGTGTAGATGTTGCTGATTTATCTATTTTACTTGTCATCACAAGGTACTTGGTAGGAAATGAAATTGAGGGAAACCTGTTGCTTTGTTACCCATTCACAGAGTGTACCACAGCCCAAGATATTTTTAATGTAATCAATGGTTATTTCATTGAAAAGGACATTTGTTGGTCAAATTGTTATGGTATATATGCTAATGGAAGCAAGCCTATGTCAGGTTGATTTATAGGCCTTTGAAGAGCTCCCCATGTACCATGGAGTCACTGCTGCATTTATAGTCAAAATCTTACATCCAAGCCTCTTCCTAGTGAGCTGAAATATATTCTTGATGAGGCTGTAAAAGTTGTAAATTTTATTAAGTCACAACCACAAAACTCCAGATTATTTAAAGCGCTGTGTGAAGAAATGAACAACATTCACAGCACATTCCTTTTGCACACGGAGGTGAGGTGGCTATCTCGTGGCAGAGTACTTACACAGATGTTTGAACTTAGACATGAAGTCCGGGTATTTTTTGAAGACCATCATTTCCCTCTTGCTCCAAAGTTTCAGGACAGTGATTGGCTTCAAAGTCTTGCATATTTATCAGATATTTTTCTAGAAATAAACAAACTCAACTTGGGACTTCAAAACAGCTCAATCACTGTATTCAAAGTAACTAGGGAGAAAGGGGAGGAGTGGGAGAGGAGGGAGGGGAAGCTAAATATAAGGTGATGGAAAGAGAAGTCACATTAGATGGTGAACTTATTACACATCAAGCTGACAATGCACTGTAGAGTTGTATGCCTGAAACCTATGTAATCCTTGCTAACAGATGTCACCCCAATAAGTCTAAAATAAAAATGAATTTTTAAAAAAGTAACCAAAAATAATGAGTCAATGATTTTAAAAATGGACTTTGGGAAGTGTGTACTGAAAGAGTTCAGGCTGAAGTTTTTGAAACGCTGCACAAATTCTTATCTGAGAATGACGTACACCTGTCCCAAAACGTGAAAGAGAATATTGTAAGTCACTTGGAAGTTTTTAAAGTATCATTTTATAGGTACTTCCCTTAACCTGGAAAAGAAAACAACTGGGATGCAAATTCCTTCAGTGAAGAATTCTTCAAAGAAGCTACACTATCAATCAATGAAAAAAGAGCAGTTAATCAAACTTTCAACCAATTCTTTAAATTCTGATTTTGAAAGAAAGCATCTTATTACCTTCTGGGTAGATAGATGTCAGTAAGGAATACATACAGCTCAGTGAGGAGGCACTCAAATACCTCTTGCCATTTACTAATAGTGAACTAGTGGAGAGAACTTTTTCCTCTTACACCTTCATAAAAAATAAGTACAGCAACAAGCTTACTGTAAGTCCAGATTTAAGACTGTATCTTGCATCTTTTGCGCCTAATTTCAAGAAACTAAGTGCATCAGAGCAAGCTCAGTGATCTCACTAACAATGTTTCAATTGACTAGTGACCTGTACAACAATTATTACAGTCTTTTCAGATGATACAAGTAAATATTATTGATAATAATAAATTAAAATTTTGTTAAATACTTGATCATCCTTATCAATATTTTACTGTTACAAATATTGTAAAATTAAATCTATGGTTTGTACTTTTAGTATAGACATTTTTCTTTCCTAACTTATTACCCCATTTCCAGTATTTTACATTAAGATAGGCACTGAACAAAGGCGTCAGTATTTAGAAACAGTTGTTTTAAAAACAAGGGGTACAATTTATAGAAATTGGTTTAAAAGGGGTACACAAATGGGAAAAGGTTGGAAACCATTCCCTTAAAGGAACCAACAACACATAGCAAACACAAAAATGACTACAGACCACTATTAATACTATTGCTGATAGTGAGCAGAGCAAAAACAACGTTCTCTGAAACATAGCTTTGTTCACATCTATGAAGGTTCTGAACTGACTATAAAGGATGATTGGGATAGCATTATTACCACAAGGAAAATAAGCTCAGAAAAAGAAGACTGTTGGTAACTGCCGAAAGGTGATAAAAATATTAAGCAGTAATATATTTTAACCTTTTTTAGGCTAATTTTATTTGAAATTGAATAATATATTTGTCTGGACATGTACACTTGCATGGTCTTTGACTTCTTTTTCCCAGAATGAGGCACCATAAAAATGAATCCCTAAAATTAAAGTGTTTTAGTTGTTTACTTTTTTTAACGTTGGTTGTCTATTTTTGCTTTAATTGCCAAGTACCTTAAATGTTTTAAATCAAATTTATTAGGGTGACATTGGTTAATAAAATTATATGGGTTTTAAGTGTCCGTTGGTATGATACATCGTCTATGTGTTGCACTGTGTGCTCACCACCCAGAGTCAGTCCCCCTTCCACCACCGTGTATACGACCCCTCCACCTCTGTGGTAACCACCTAACTGCTGTGTCCGTAGTCTTTGTTTCTTTGTTTGTCTTATTCCTTCGATGCTTTCAGTTTTATATTCCACATAAGAATGAATACTTGACACTTTCTGTCTGACCTATTCTGTTTAGCATGATAATCTTAAAATCTATCCATGTTGTCACAAACGGCAGTATTTCATCTCTTCTTACAGCTGAGTAATATTCCATTGTGTATACGTACCACCTCTTCTTTATCCAGTCATCTATCGAAGGGCACTTTGGTTGTTTTCATGTCTTGGCCACCATGAATAATGCTGCCATGAACACCAAAGAACATATATCTTTACAGGTAAATGTTTTTCGATTATTTGGGTAGACACCCAGAAGAGGAATTGTTGGGTCATATGGTAATTTTATTCTTAAATTTATGAGGAACTTTCTCAAAAGCAAGGGAAGTAAAAGCAAAAATGAATACATGAGACTACATCAAACTAAAAAGCTTCTGCACAGCAAAAGAAATCACCAAAAAACAGGCAACGAACTGAACGGGAGACGATATTTGCAAACGATGCCTCTAATAAGGGACTAATATAAAAAATACATAAAGAACTCATACAATTCAATAACAACAAAAAAAAATCAAACAATCTAATTTAAAAATGACTGAGGACCTGAACTGACACTTTTCCTAAGACACACAAATGGCCAACAAATATATGGAAAAAATGCTCAACTTCACTAGCTATTAGGGAAATGCAAATCAAAATCACAATGAGATACCACCTCACACCTGTTAGAATAGCTATCATTAACAAAAACAGTAGCAAGTGTTGGAGAGACTGTGGAAAAAAATCTCATACACTACTGGTGGGAATGTAAATGGCCACTATTGACTTTCATTTTAGTCAGGCAGAGAAGAAAGTACGTGTGACTAATTAAAGGGCTTGGATTCCTTGGAAAGTTACATTATATACAACATTCCATGGAAAATAAGGAATCCATATATTGCAGTTATAAGCATCCATTGGTTGAAATCCTTCACAATGATCCAGGTTGAAACTACAGAACCTACTTTCTAAATGGGAAACATAATTAAAACTATGTTAATACTCTGTTGTAATTCAGAGGCACTACATGCTGTTTCACTATTAAGATGAAAACACCCACTTGATGAAGAGAGAAGAGAGGAGAGGAGAGGAGAAAAGAAAAAAAAGAGAAGAAAAGAAAAAGAAGTTTTGCAGAGTGTGGTTAAATGTAAATTTGCCATCTGCCTTGCAGAGTTGGTGAGCAATAGGTTGAACACACAGCGAAAACCTTGTTTAAAAAGGTGCATAAGGTCATCTGTAATGAAGCAATGCAGCACAGGTGGGCACATGCAAGAGGATCAGTTTGGGACTAGGAGTTTGGGAAGCCAATGACTATAAACTTTGAGTTAAATTTTGCTGAATCTTGTTTTATAAGATGAGTAAGATTTGTATAATACCTAGTTAACCACTACACAATCCCAAATGATCAGTTCTTTTTTCTCTTCATGAAAATTTTTATGTTACCTAGACTAACTTGGAGCTTCCATCTTGAATAGGAAGTCAAGGAATATACCTGAATGTGTAAGTGAATAAGTGTTCAAAACCTGCAAATATGTGAAAATCATAACCTATTGCAAATTTTAAAAATTATTCCAATTTTTAAAAAGGAAAAAAGAAATTGCCTGTGTACTAGTTAATGTTTCATAAAACAGATCATTAAATTATAATATAGCTAATATTATCTACATAGTCTAATTTTAAAGTATGATCTATCATAGAGGCATTTCTTCTGTAATATTATTTACCCCACTTATATCAGAATTGAAAAAATAATTATAAATAAATGTCATGGATTTAACACTTTTCATTATTTTTCAATTTCAGGTTTGTGACCTTAATAACCTTTGCAATAAAAGTCTAGTGGGTAAGATGGGCTCATTTGTCATGTATAAATTGGATCCGTGAAAATGCAGGCAGCTATCCACACAGTATAGTATCAGAAAGTCACATGAAATCACCAGCCTATATGTCTTCTACAACACCTGAAATTCCTACGTTGCCACTAATCCCTGGGTTTGTTTTGCTCCCCAAAAGTTACTTGTAAAATAGACATAATACTATAGAAGCATAGAAAGACTGGCTGTCATTTTGGATAATGAGGAAAGCACCCCAGTGTGATGAGCATGGAAGGGGTAGCTTTGGATGATGAGAGTGTGGGTACAAGAAGTGAAACGACCCAGGCTTTGCGAACACCAGGAGACCAAGCATCCAGGTAACCAAGAGATAACACTGTAAGGCAAAGCTTAAAAACCTCCCAATTTTTGTCTTCTGCAAATAGCTGTCAGGGATGGGCTACTGCAGCACACAACCCCTTCTCCCACCACAAATAACTACTGCTTTTAACTGAAAGTAGGCACTCAATAAAAGTTCGTGGTTGTTTTCAGTAAAGATCCTATATGTAAGGTACAAACCATTATATTGATTCACTCATGTTGCAACCCAAATACCCTTTAGTCAAGTCCACATTGAGCAGGGAAATAGTCATGTTAATATAAGAAATTTAAACCAAATTAACTTCACCTTTAGGAATGCAGGTTTTTCCCTTGTGTTCGTTAGAAATGACCTTATATCTACAATGCTAATTTAGTGATAAAATATATATATATATTTTCTATGTGTAAGGATCCTGCCTATATATATTTTATATATATATATATAAAATCATCCAATGATGCATTTTTCTTTAACTTAGGGTGAAAAAAAATAAACATTGATTTTTAAAACATTTGTTTTATTAAGTAAGTGACACTACTGCCCCATATAACTATTAAATATGTGTCTTCATGTTTTGAGGGGCGGTGGTTTCTGGCAGTTGGTGACAAATTTGTGCAAACTTATCCATACACTCTCAGCTGGACTCCCATTTAGCCAACAGTCTATACTTACAACACTGGCCAAGTGATTTAAGATAAGAGGAACAGTCTGTGATTATACACCCTGGGGACATAAAATCAATACAATTTGACTTATTTACTAGTGACTGTCAGCACTCAGAGAAACTGTGGCAATATGTGTGGCCCTCTCAAACTGCAATAATTGAAACAAATGATACTGATACCTCCCAGAGATGGACAAGACTAAGGAGTTAAGTCTTCTAAATTTACAAACAAAGAATGAGATGATGCATTAATGATAAACTATGAAGGGTAATGTTGTATCATTGTTGAAGACCCCCCTCTTTAACCCAAATGAATTTTTTTTTCCTGTTCAAAGACAAAAAGTAGATTATATTGTAAGAGTTGTTTCTGTTTAAATACAGTAGCTGTCAAGTTATCTCTTGTCAGATGGGCAAGTAAAATGAACTGAGGCATAGATGAGAGTGCTATCTATCTGCCTGCCTGTCAATCTAGAAAGAAAGAGGAGTTAACTCACATGATTTCTGTTTGCTGTGTAGGTATTTAATTTACCACAGGGAGAATAGCAAAGGAAATCTCTGGTTGTGGTCTATAATGGACTAGCAAACATTAAAAGTCAGGGCATGAAATCCCTTGGCTAAAAGTTTCAGGTAATTTAATTGGTAGATACCAAAGATAAAAATGAATCCCTCAGGAACTTTTATGTCCTTTCAATCCAGTTTAAACATGCTTTCCTTCTTGCCTATTTACAAAGTGGTTTAGGCCCTTCAAAGAAAAACATTTCAAAATAGATTTTCAACAAAACTGATTTAAAATTTTTTTTACTTTTTTTAGTTCTGGAAAGAGAAAAGAGTCATTCTTTGAGAATAAGATGAAGAAGATCTGAATTGAAGGCAGGATCCTTACACATAGAATATTATTCTTGCACATGCTTTGAACGTAGTTTAGATAGCACCCCCATTGGAGAAGATGTGAATTCAGTGTGCCATGGAAATTTCAGGCCTCCTAGCTTTTGATGGAGGGTAAAATATCTCTAGGGCTTCTTCTTTTCCCTAGAAGTCACCTGATAAATGACTTATGAGAATTAACTATTCCAATCCATCCGAGGCCTCCCTAGTAAGAGTGATGTGTTATTTGATGTCAAAGCGCAATTTGACCAACAATCAAAGCTTAATACAGAATTGGTGCTCTATATTAAACAAGTAGCACAAGATCCTCTGTATCTGTATGATGGATTTCACATAAAACTTAGTAAAGAGAACAAAAAACAATGCATAGACAATAAATCCCCTATTTTTTCCAAAGGTAGTCATTTCCCATTACTTGTGTAACCATTACTACATGTTAGAGGTTAATTCCAGGGTAGTGAAGATCACAAAACAACCAGAAGAGAATTGGGGGTTAGAGAACAGAGGTCCAGAAATAAATGCACACCCATGTACCCACATTATTTTTTAAAACCAATGACAGTTGCATTCATTGTTACCCAAGTTCACTACTTTGAAGATAATATTTATTGTTTAAAAATTGAAACATGAATAAAAAGGATCAGTTCAAGGCATCATAAATAAGAACCAAAAAATTATATAACTCTATCATGTTATTTTCCTTCATAAGACCCTTTAATAGCATCCAATGTCTCACATAATGTACAGCTTCAGCCATGGCACACAACCTCTTCAGTGATGTGGCTCCCTCTACCCCAGTAGTCCCACGTCCTGCCATTTCTTACATATTCTCTGTGGAGTTTCAAGGGCATTCATTGCAATTATTCCCCAAGTATTGTTTTTCATCACAGCTAAGGTGCCTTCAATTATAAAACACTGCCTTATTCTCTGTAAACAACTGAGAAAGAAAAATATTTAATATTATCAATTTTAAAATGCATCTTAATATACAAATATGAAAATATGAAAAAATGCTGGCTTAAAAATTTATGAAATGTGGTTTTATTAGTAGATACAAAGAATATTTGTAAAATTTGTGTAAGATATAAAGAAGCACAACACAGTGAATTTAACTATACTGTGACATCTACCTACATGTTCCTACCATATTTCGTTCCTCTGTCCCCGCTTTAGAGGGAAACACTATTTTGCATTTTTTAAAATCATCCCCCGCTTCTATTTATCATTGTGCGTGTTTGTGTTTCTAAGCAATATCTTGTTTATTTTAGTGTATTTTGAACTTTACACAAGTGTGTCCTTTAGGTATTCTAAAATGTATGCTTTCTGCTCAGCATCGTCTTTCTGAGAGTCACCCATACTGGCACTAAACGTTCTCATTCTCCTGTGGTAGTATCCCATCACGTACCTGTACCCCGTGTTTCTATCTAGCCTATTGTTTCTGCTGGTGTACTGATGACGAACATTGGGTGTTTACTTAATGTGTGTGTGCCAATACAAACATCCTGCCTGAACACCCTCCTCCTTGTCTTCTGGAGCACATGTTCAAGCATTTCTCTAGGGAATATATCCAGGAGTAAAATTGTTGCATCTAAACTAGAGTTGATACAAAACAATCTTACAAGAACAGTGAATTCTTTCCCAAATTGTTTATAACAATTTGTCCTCCCCTAAGCAGCATTAACTATTCCAGCTATGCCTTTGGGTTCCACTTTCACTTAAATTTAAGCTATCTAATCTCCCATACCATCAAAAACAATAGTCAAACAATTTTCAAGCCATCTCTTCAAGAAAGTATGTAACATGGGGGTTATAGGTAAAGATTTTGGAGGCAGACTACTCTAGACTGCTATGGAGATAGTTACTACATACAATATGTTCAGACTAGTACCTTGGACATGATAAGCACAAAATAATTGTTAGGTGTCATTGTTATACTGAATTACTTACAAAACCCTGAAAACACTTAGATTGTGGTGTATTGTACCATGGTGTATTTGCACAATTGCTATTGTTTTCCTTTTGCAACTTTCTAATTTTTAATTATATTTTACACACAATATTATAATGGTTTCAGGGATACAGTACAGTGATGAGTCATTTTATTTCTATAACTTACTAAATCCTCATTACGATACATCTGGTTTTCTCTAACACCATACAGAGTTATTGCACATATTACCTTTTTTTTAATTGCTAAATTTATTGAGGTGACATTGATCAGTAAAAATTACATAGATTCCAGGTGTACAATTCAACATTACAGCTTCTATGTGTTGCATTATGCGTTCATCACCCAGTCAGTTCTCTTTCCATCACCATATATTTGTGTCCCTGTCTCTTCTCCCCCACCTCACCCCCTTACCCTCAGGTAAGATTTATTGACTGTGTCCATGAGTTTTGTTTCCTTGCTGATTTTAACTTTATGTTCCACATATGAATGGAATCACATAGTTCTGAGTTTTTTCTGTCTGGCTTATTTTGCTTATCATGATGATCTGTCCATTTTTTAATTGAGTTTTTTTTGTTTTTTGCTTTTTTCTATTTTGATGGTTTATTCTGTTCTATAGATTCTACATATAGTGCAATCATATGGTATTTGTCTTTCTTAGTCTGACTAATTTCACTTAGCATGATATCTTATACTTCCATCCATGTTGTTGCAAAAGGTAAGATTTTATTCTTCTTAATGACTGAGTAATATTCCATTGTGTAAATGTACCACAGCTTCTTTATCCATCATTTAGTGATAAGCATTTAGGTTGTTTCCATATCTTGGCTATTATAAATAATGCTGCAATAAACATAGAGGTACATATATTTTTTCAAATTAATGATTTGGATTTCTTTGGATAAATACCCAGGAATGGAACTGCTAGATCACAGCATAGTTTCATTTTTAATTTTTTGAGGAACCTCCATACTGTTTTCCATAGTGATTGGATGAATTTGCAGTCCCACCAGCAGTGCAAAAGGGTTCCCTTTTCTCACATCTTCACCAGTATTTGTTGTTGGTCAATTTATTAATGAGAAACATTCTGACAGGAGTGAGGTGGTATCTCATTGTGGTTTTGATTTGCATTTCTCTGATGATTAGTGATGTTGAACATCTTTTTATGTGTCTATTGGCCATCTGTATGTCCTCTTTGGAGAAATGTCTACTAAGGTCTTCCCCCCATTATTTAATCAAGCTGTTGGGGTTTTTTAGTGTTGAGCTCTATGAGTTTCTTATACATTTTGAATATTAACCCTTTGTTAGATGCCTCATTGAATAATATTCTCTCCCATTCTATGGGATGTCTTTTTGTTTAGTTGATGGTTTCTGTTCCTATAAAAAATATTGTCAGTCTGATGTAGTCACATACTTTCTTAAACCGAAATGTCCTTCCTTCGATCATCCATCTAAACTTCATTCTTCAAGAGCAGTTCTATGCATTTAATTCACCCTTAGACACGTCTTTACCTAGGGCTACCAATGCCTGTAATAAGCTCATATCACCTACCACATTGCATTCCAATTATTTGTTTACTTTTGTCCTCCAATTGCAGTTATTTTACAGATATATCCCTTTGTTTTTAATCCCTTATTTCCTGGTCTTAGTAGCCCCTTAGTAAATGTTTCATAAATAAATAGATAAATAAATGAATTAATTTTGCAACATCAGTAATACCCACCCACAAATAATTATTTATTTAGATTTGCAAATTCAACTGGAATACAAATAGTTAAAATGTATATGTCACTATGTTCTCCTAACAGAACCTTTTTCAAGGAATTCTACACATGCTTTTTTAACATCCTACATTAGAAGAATCTTTAAATGTGACCTTTTTATCTGTATGCAACCAAAATAACCTTTTCTCTACCCAACATTGTAAATTAATATTCTTTATTTTCCCCTACTATAAGAATGTCATCCCACAGCACAACTGACAGAAAAATACCCAGAGTATTGGAGCACAAAGTCATTTTATGGGTCTACTTCCTCCTGTTTTAGACTTTGACTTGATTTAAAAAAAAAATGAACCCTTTGTTTCTTTCTTTTTCCTTTAGAGTTAGAATGATGAGATGATTGGCTGCTCAGATCTGAATAAATACCTGAAAACCTTATGCAAGCAATAAATAAAGTCCACAGTCTGTTAACAGGAATGCCATCCACTACCTCCCCTTCATCCAGCCTTGGTGTGAACAGCCCTCATGCACTCCAGGTAGCTCCAATCAGAAGACTGTTAACATCTTAGAATGCATCAAGTCTTCCTCCATAGTATTTCTACCTAAATGGCCCTCATTGGGCAGCAAGGCCAGACACTGCAAAGCAATTCTTTTCCTAATTGTGACTAGGTCCTTTAACACTTCTTCACATAACATAGAATTAAGCTCATCTGGCTGACTAGTGCTTAAAATGTAGCACCTGGAACTGGATATACTATCCTAGATATGATCTGAAAAGTTTAAAGTGGATTATCATTTATGTATCTATTTGTTTTACAAGCACGTACTACTGTTTTATTGTAGATTTGTATTAATGTAGCTTAAGAATATGTTTGATTTGGGGTGGTAGCCATTTCATATATTAACAAATACCAAATTTTTCTCACAAATTTGTTTTTATTGAACTTTATCTGTTTAATTTTTATATCAACTTTGCCAATTCAATAATGGGTATTTTTAATTCATAAAGTTCTTTAAGAAGATTCCTGAAAGACAATATTATTTATATGCTCAGAGCTTATCACAATGTCTAAAAATAATGTGTTCAATATAAATTGAATGAATTAATTCTTGAAAGAATGAATGATCTTTTTAATATTAAAGTCAGGTTAAAAATTAACTTCATCTACTTTCCTTAAACAACTTTTTTTTCTATTTCCCCAACTCAAAAAAAGAAAATGATAATCATCCTTTCCTGTTACCCGAATTCTAAACCTTGGAGTCATTCTAGATTTCAGCTTTCTCTTTTACCCTCAACATGCAAACATTCACCAACTCCCCATTTACAATGTTGCTTACATCATTCTTGCCCTTTCTAATCTAATGAGGGATGCTATTTCAATCCTTCATTAAGAACAGTGACAGTAATAGCTTTTATTGCTAATGAGACACATGTCCTGTGATATTACAGAACCTTCATTATGAGTTATATCTTGACTTACTGGAAGTGTGCTATTTGTAGAGAACTCCCTTTTCCGGATAAACTATCACATCCATGAGTCCATTTGCTCAAACAGCTGCACTTGGCAGCAGGAATCACACATGCCATCATAACAGTGAACCTGCCAACTGATAGCTCTATATGTTCAGGAAAGAAATCAAGAGAATTACATTTAAATACCCAAAATATTTATGCTTGTTTGTTCACGTACATAGCAAATGCCAGATCTATTCCATATTCAATAACTAAGAACCAATTGAACGAGGCACTGTGCAATTTGCAAAGTGAATGAGACACAATTTTTGCTCCCAAAATCAGTCTGAGGAGAAAGACAGACATAGAAAATAATCCAACATGAGCTGTAAATAGGCAGAAAGCATAGGAAAGGTTTCCAAGTTGTGAGACCTTTGGGAATATTAGTTTAGACAAAGGTACAGAAATGCAATTAATATTTAGCATGTTCCTCTTTATGTCAAGCTCTCTGCTGAAAGTTTGTTTATATTGTTTTATATGTAATAGGAAATGTATAAATAACTAATGCTAAAGATTTCTTGGTGAACATGAAAGTAATGCTGATGTCCTTCAGCCAGAAAATCTACAAAAATAGAATCAATGACTTCTAGTCAAGGTGAAACAGTAAGCTATACCAGGTCTGCTCCGAACACATAACAATGATAGATAAAATATGGACGGATAAAGTCAAAAGGATAGGGCTGGACCAAGATAAATATCTTTGTTTTAACCTGTCCTCCCAAGAATTCATAGCCTTGGGTAAAGGTTTACTATTTTACTCCGTAGTATAATCTCATGGAGCAAAAATGAAGCAAAGGACGAGTGAGACAGGGCAGAAGGAAAAGCCAGTTCAACGTGTTAAGGATGACTGATTGATCATCTCATAAAACTGTCTTCTTTTTTTTTTTCAGAGGTGAAACAAAGAGGTAGTTTATTGAGAGAAAGTATACTCCAAAGAGGTTAGAGTGAGCTTGAGCAGGAAAATGGCTCAAGAGCAAAACTGTCTTCTAAGAGGCGATATAAATAACTTCCCAATCCATGCAAGAAAAGAAGCATTTATGTGAAGACTCCCATCTCCCATTGGTTAAAGCCTTACTACACGAATCTTTAACTCTCCCCCCCTTACCTCTCTCACACGCACACTCCCAGGCTGTCCATACTTGAGACTATAGCCACACCTGCCCATATTGAATGAGAAGCTGAGGAACAGGAGGTCAGAGAGTCACAGTGAGTGCTTTTTAGTTGCATCTGTGGGAAGGTAGTTTGGCTTCTCCAAAGAGAGTTGGTGAATGCAATAGTGTCTTTGGCTTAAAATGAGTGGCCAAAGATCTCAAAGACAAGTCATGACAAGAAAATCTAAAGTGTCTGAAATGCCTAACAAGTGTCTCATGTAATTTCTATGGACTTTCTATACAAAGTAATGAGCAGAGCTAAAGCCATGGTCTACTGGGCTTGGTTTGGAAACACCATGACCTCCATCATACATGACAATGATAATCACAAAATGCAGAATGTTGTTTACCCCTAGAAGAAGAGAGAAGAAAAACATCAGGGAGAAGTAGACAGGGATTCAACAGCAACCACCACGTTTTATTTCTTCAAAAGAGGCCTGAGGGGGAAAATGGCACAATTCTACACTTGTGTAAAATTGGGTATTGGTTACACTGGTATTTGCCATATTATTCTCTTAAGTTTTTATAGGTTTAAAGAATAGCTCAATAAACAAAATTCAAGAAATTAAAATATATATCACTAAAGTGATACTAATTGTTTGCATTTGGAATGTCATAGGTATTTGAATCCTAAAGTCATAAGTTTTAGTTGAAGATATTCCCCTCTAGTTTATTTTTGCAAAAAAAAAAAACAAAAAACAAAAACAGTATGATTTCAAGAATTAGTTCTTGTTGACAAACACCAAAACAGGACACCTTTTTGTAGTACATTCCTAACTCAAGTCAATCTTTAAGTCACCATTAAAAGTAGTCTGCAAGGGTAAATTGTATAGGTCCCATTATCCAGCCCCTTCATTTTTACTTAGACTGTATATAGCTTGTCCATTCATGTAGTTATTTGTTAATAGCACAGAAGTAAAATGAGAATCAGAAACAACAACTCCACGTCTTTTCATTAATATGTTCTGCCTTTGTGTCTCTGAGAGGGCTTGAATGTCATTCTATTCGGAAGCAGGAGTACAGCTGAGCAATGACTCCTCCAACCTTACACTTATTCCACTTTTGTGCTTTAATACCCTCCATTTTTTTCCTTTCACCTTCAACTGTGTACTTCAAAAAGAAGTTGTCAGTTTTGCTTACCAACTTAAGAGCAATTAAATGTCTGAACATTTCTGCTGAACAGAACTCACATTTTGTGGTGACTGTTTAATCTGACCTATCTCCTTTGGACAGCTCAAATTAGATTACCTTTCTCAGTAGAATACTCACGACACTTCCTTTAGAGTTGTACAAATCAATCTCACTGATTTCTTTAGGCTTTTTCGGCTCATCTTTGACTAGGGCTGGGGCAGGATTACTTTAAGCCTCTCCAGCAACATAGGAAAAACAAAACTGTAAATGTAATTAGTGACTTCTTTCTACATTTTCTAGGAGACATTTCTTGTCCTAGAATATTGGATGCTAGAAGCAGGCAAAGGAAGAGGGAGGAATGGAGAAAAGGGCAAAGCTGACATGAGGAAGGAAACATCGGAGGCCCATGACAGTGACTTTCAAGCCTTTTGCAAAAGCAGATGAGCCGTGTCATAGCTGGAATATTTGGCACTGAGAGAAGAACACTTTTCAACACTTCCCTATTCTCTACAACAAAATTATTTTCAATAATAATTAAATGACACAGGTAATAGCCAGAAAAGATATACAGTGAACTCTTTCTTTTATTAAATCTTGAGCATATTATTAACTGTGCCAGTTTTTAAGTGAATTTTAATAAAACCAAAACGTCTAAACCTGCTAAATCATACTAAGGCCATGCTTTACTTGCTTGATTACTTCTTTAATTGTAAAGAAATAAATATAAAAAGAGTAAATTTTAATTTTAAAAATTACTTGAATTCATTACAACATATCCTATGAGAACTAAAATTTACACTTACCTAACAAAAATGTTACTTCTCATTCCTCACTATTTATTTCACTGTTTAAACTTTAAACACAAATGAAAACTTCAAATGGTCACATAGAAAAGCAAAACGGAGGGGGATCCCTGCTGGTGTAGTGGCTAAGGCTTCGGCGCTCGCCACAGCCTGGGTTCGATTCCCAGTCAGGGAACTACCCCCCTCCCCCCCCAAAAAAAACCACTCGAAAAGAAAAGCAAAATGGAAATAACTCATCATCTTTACATTTGCTATTGCCACCATTGTTTATTTTTAATCTATTGTTTAGATGCCGGAAGTGTATTATCGCAGAGGTTGGAGACAAGCTACGACCTGAGCAAGCCAGAAAGAGGCCAAACCTTTACAAATGAACTCGGAAACAAGGTGTGTAGCTGATTTCACATATGCCAGAAGCCAACTGTGTAAGTGGGAATATTCCATGGAGAATGAAATGTAGAATACAATATTTATTAAAAGATAAATTTTACAAAGGGAAAATTTGCATTCGGAACTTAGACAAAAAAAATATATTTTTAGGGAAGAGTGTTTTATCACTGGCATGGCTTAAGAGTTGCCAATGCATGCCAATAATTTTTTTAAATCTATTTTCTATTATTTTTATTAGTGTTTTTAACTTTTCTACAGAGCATGCACCCCCTTATTGCCTGTTTCTACTGTTCCAAATCCATGCTTGGTCCACAACTGTAATGAGTAGAGATTCTGGTGGGTTTGGGGGGACTTTTTGGTTTTATTTTTTCTTTATAACAAAGAAAAATTCATACTGCAATGGAGATAAGGCACCAATGGCTACACTTTGATCAATCTAACCTAATCTAACAAGTTTAGAGCTCACTGGAGGCAAATACTAGCTTAAATTCCTGAACAAACAACAAATATTAATATTAAATATATTGATCTATCTACATTGTCTTTTTCCATAGTTTAACAATGAACATATTACTTTCATTAATATTTATTTAGGATTAAAATAAAATTATAAACAAAACACACCCAATGTGAACACTCTATTCACTTTAGTCCACACTCTAACTCTCTTCCTGTTTTCCTTCCAAATTTTAGGAAAATGTGGCAATGTTCCTTTCCATGTTTAGATAGAAAGGCTTCTCTCTGCCTCTACCTCCACAATTCCCCAGAGTTTTGGGTACTTCCAAAAGCCACATTGCTGACTGTAGCCAGAAAACCAGGACTCCTTATTACTACAATTTATATCATAACTTATGTTTTATTAAAAATACATGCATATGTTCAAATTAAAGTATGGTGGAAACAGAAATGTGAATGCAAATACATTTGTAAATTAGGTTTAAGGAAATCTTTATAGGATTCCTCTCACAAAGACCAAAAAAATATTTTAAGTTTAATGGCCTCTAGAACCATTCTTGAACTAATTAGGTAGGTAACTCCCTGGGGTGAGTATGAGTGGGACTGGTGGAGAGGTTGGGTAGTTAGAAGCATGTTCAAACATGTATCTAGTCTTTTATTTCAGGTAGATATCCTTTACAACAGTAGCTGCACATTGAAATCACCTAGGAACCTTTAAGAAATACTGATGCCTAGATTTCAACTAGAAAGATACTGATTTAATTGGTTGGAGTTGCAGAGCAGCCATGGGAAATGTTAACCGTCCCCTCATCATGACTCTTTAAATGTGCTACCAAGATTAACAATCATTGCTTTAGAAAATTCTTTCTCTGTCCTTGGCTGTTAAGTGGCAGTTACCAAATTTCTCTTGGGAGGAACTTAGATGAATGAAGCAAGCTGGTGAAAGCTCAGAGACTCAAAAATATATCCTGAAACTGTATCTGCATATCAAACCCCCAAATTTAACAAAGGTTGTATTATTTGGAGGTGATTAGTGGTATTATTTTGATTGGTGGGAAATGACCCCTGCCAGTGACACTGTGTATTACTCATATAGAAAAGAACTTTGGATTCAGGCAGATACCGTCTTAAATTACGACGGTGGGTGGCCATAGAGGCACACTGCTCAGATGTCCGCAGTCATGGGATCACAGTTGACTGGCAGCCTACTGCTGTCCACACCGTTGGATCCAACTTGGAGCTCACAGAGTTCATGCTTCTCTTGAGTTGCTCCCCACCAGTGATGGAGTATGGCAGCCATTCTAGAACTGGACCATTTTTACCCATGCAAGACTCCTCTAGTGGGCATCCAATGCTCAGGGAGTCCCTAAGGCATTGGCATGGCCAAGGCTTTCTCAGAACTCCATGCAGTTTGAGGCTTTTCCTACCAAGACCTCCTTTCTTTACTTTCTTTTCCCAGGTGCCAGACTTGCATCAGGTTTAAAGACTTTCTTGCTCTCTCCTTGATCTGTCCTAGGCATTCCCCTCAATAAATCTCTTATAAATCTAAACTTATCTTTGTGTTCACTTATCGGAGGACCCAAACTGACACACAACTCTACCACCACTTGATATTGGGATGGTTAATGACCTTTCATGAGCTTCAGTTTCTTCACCTGCTAAATGGAGAGTAAAAACTAGAAGGGATATTGTGAAGATTGAATGAGATATATCATCAGTGAACCAGATAGCCAACTTCCTGGAACATAGAGGAAAGTTAATAAATATTAGTATCTCTTTTCAGCTTTTATGAATAAGTACATTTCCCTCAAGTCATTAAATGTTTTGTTCTATAACTTAGGTTTTATGCACTGTGGCTGCACATAGGGTAAAGCACATGATGAATGAGATAAGGGGTATAGAAAAACAGAGGATTTTCTAAGGAAAAGAAAAAATAAATATGCAATGTGATGAATATATTAATTAACTAGATAGATGGAACTCTTTCACAGTGTACCTGTAAGTCAAATCTTCACAATGTACACTTTAAATATCTTAAATTTTATTTTTCAATTATACCTCAAAAAAATTGAAGAGGAGTTTCTAAAACCAAATACAACAATAAATATCATAGTGAAATCATATAACATATATGGAATATTATTCACCTGGCCTGACACAGATGCAGAAAATAAAATCCTGGAGAAGTTTTTTACTACCAAACAGCCTCTCAAATTTCAGAGCATGGATAAGCAAGGATGCGTAACTCCTATCAGTTAAGATCATTGAGCCTAATGACAAAACTCCCGCAGGTTTCTGCCTGATTTCGAAGGTGTGTATCTACAGAAAAACTGTTCAAAGTCCATGTAAATCAAGACAGACTTGCTTCCCACAGGGTTGCTTAGCCAGCAGATACTTTGCAGGGATCTTTCAATACACTAACAGCACTATCAAAAAAAGGTTTGGGGTGAAGGAAGAAGAGACATAGAGAATTACATAATTTTTTTGCTCCAAAATATGAATAAAAGTGAAAAACTGAAAAGTTCTGCTAGAATATGACATCTACATTCCTTAATATTACTGTGCTATGTAAAATCTCACAATAAAAACTACAGGGCTTATGAGAAAATGGGGTTAGAGACATAACACTCAGAAATCTCATTAGTGACACGTTTTTTTAAAAGTAGAAACCTAATAAAAATAATAGCACCATTTATGCATGTGAAGTGATTATGAAATACATAAATACTACAATAAATATGGCACTTTACCTTAAAAAATACCTGAAGTTTGCAGAAGGGTTGCAACTTGTGAATTACTGTGAAATGATAGAATGAAAGTTACCTGACATGGGTTTCCTGGTGGCGTAGTGGCTAGGCTGCAGCAATCTCAATGCCACGGCCTGGGTACGATTCCCAGCTAGGGAACCAAAAAAAAAAAAAAAAAAAAAAAAGTTCTAACACCAAATGCATGTAAGTGTGGCTTATAACATAGCTGGTGAGCTGAGATAACTGGTAGATAGTTGAGATGAGTGTGTGTGTGCGTGTGTGTGTGTGTGTGTTTGTTATGAATTCCTATGCAGCTGGGTTCAGTTGGCTGCAGTATACTTCATTCACCTAGAGTTTCTTACAAACAAAATTGTGCAGAAGCCATGTGAATTTAGTTGGCTTAGTAAAATAAACACCTTCAGTTAGTACAAAACCACCTCAAAAGCCAGCCAGAATAGCTCAACTATGCTGTGTTTAGACAACAAAACAACCAGTTTCTAAAAACTTTCAGGCCATAGCCTTCAACAGATGAGATAACCCAGCCTGCCCTGCTGGTCAAATACTTCAATGTTTGTCAAGACGAGGATGCAAACTGCGGTGGTAGGAAAGATGAAGCGTGCCCCGCATAGGAGGAGAAGGCAGAGAAAATGTATTCCAGACTACTCCAACCCATCCAACAAATGCAAATACAGGGGACATCTGTGATCTACAATTTTTGTTGTTGGAAGCACAGGGGGAAACAACGAGTGGAAGGGGTAGGTAGGTATTCATTATTAGTTGACGATAGCCATGTAATGGAAAACCGTTCTACTTTTTCTTCTAATAAAAATCACACCTCCTCTCTCAGATTTAAATGGATATTAACAACTCTACAGCTTACCTTTCAGTCCTCTTCAACATCAATTACTTCAAGACAACCGATTTTTTTTTAAATGGGAGTAGAGGGAGAAGATAGAAAGAGAGGCCCTCAAATTAAGGAATTTTGATCTCCTTTCTATCCAAACTTTTAAAAAAGTGTGCAGAACCAAAGACAAAATTGTGTCATGTCAAAGTTCCCTGATATAGCAGTTGTGTAGAAAATATTTCACAATTGCAAAACAAGCACTATAGCAGAACTTGCTGTAAAACGTAAGTCCCATAAGGAAATGTCTTCAATTAAAGGGGAGTATTTTATTAAGACATAAGAGAAGACATCACTGAACTACTCATTTAAACAAGATGGCAAAATAACAATTTATTAATTAGTCCTCTGGATAAAATCTCTATGTACACCAATTTTATATAAGAGTAGAAGGACGTAGATTGGAGCCTTTAGTATTATTGTTTTATCATTTCTTTTTTTGAGAAGCTATTGCTAATCAAATAATTTGCTAATATTACCAAAACAAATAAAACAAAAGGGGGTAATTAATTCCTTTTAAGTTCCAAAATATACTTGTACATATCTCTTTTCCTTCATATCTAGAACTGATGTTACTAACATTTTTCTATGGTCAAGTTTTCATCTTCGTAAGTGTTTCATGCTCTGGTGGCTTGCATTTCACATGAATCTAGGCAAAATGCCTCTAGCACTGATCATTAAGAAAACCAAAATTGTCTTCTGGTCCCACCTGGCCATTCATTAAGTTGGTAACTATAAACTCTAAGGCTCAGAGCAAGCTTGTCCAAGGTGGCCCAGGATGGCCTTGAATGTGGCCCAACATAAATTCGTCAACATTCTTAAAACATTATGCACAGACCTTTTTTTTAGTTCATCAACTATCACTAGTATTGGTGTATTTTATGTGTGGCCCAAGACAATTCTTCCAACAGGGCCCCAGGGAAGCCAATAGGTTGGACACCCTGTTTTAGAGAGATCATTGACGACTTCAAGGCCACCGCTTCTTTAAGAAATAGACGAACTGGATTTTAAAGTTCTTACGAAAATTCTTATGACTTCAAATTTCAGTTCATTTGCACAGAATGAAACACCTAAAACTTTACCTTCATCTGGTATTTCACAAGTTTACCAAGTGCTTCCACAACTATTACCTCATTTAACTTAATGTCATTACATCTCCCTGTATCAATGCACACTGTGAATCATTTTCCTATTCATTTCTTTTTTTTTTTTTTCCATTCGTGTTATTTGAAATCTTTCCAACCTGCTTTTGGAAAGCAAGGCTTAACCAAGCATTTCCAGAAACGTGTTACGTTGAGTGTTTGAAGAGATCAGTTACAGCTAACATATGTAAAGCACCTGGGGAAAACTGCAGCAGAATTGAACTTGATGATGCATCAGTTGAGCCATTCAACTGTTGAGCTTCTCAATTACTTAGAACACATAAGTCTTTTGTGTTTATTTGTTTGGTTTGGGTTTTTCATTCCAAAGAGTGGAACTGGTTTCAAGTGCAAGCTATTAAAAGAGGCCACAGGGGGAAAATCCAATCAAGTTCTATTAAGGGGGAATAGAACTTCACTCCTCTGCTTTCTGTGAGATATTTGTCCTAAATATCTATAGCTTCTTGTGCATAAAGATGAGTTGAATCACCTGATTGGTGAGTTTCAGAAAAGAACTGACATGAATAGTCCAGATCCCTGAGCCCACCCCTCCCTTGTATCTGGCTAACTACAGAGTGTAGGCATTCGGTTCTGTTATTCTAAATCCCAAGGTTTAGAGGGCAAGCTCCGCCTCTGCCCACAATCTGGAAGTTCATTTCGAGTGAGTGTTAGGATATGGTGCCTTGAGCCAGGAATTCTGAGAAATACATGTGGTGTGTGCAATTTGGGGAATGAAAATAACCTTGAATCTTAAGGCTTTGGGTGAGGTCAAGCTATGCCAGTTTTTTACTTTGGTGGTTTGCAGGGGCTTATATTGCACCATACAACTGGTTTTCACAATTGTGTGGTTTGCTTATAATCAGTGCAGCCCTAAGTAGCAGCGTTAGATCCTGGACTTTAAATGGATAGGTCGTGATGGGATTTTGCATTTGGTGGGGAACTGCACCTTATGGTGGCTTGTCCACAGGCGTATGGCTATTTTTATACAGTGAGAGGCTGTTTTCAAATAGGCAGGGCTTCCCCGGCCTTATTTAAAGTCACATGGGCTACAGAGGCCTTCAAATGCTGACTACTATGGCATGACCTTGAACTATTGTGTGCAGATAGTATGTGAAACAATTTTTATTGAGTTTATGTTTCTCATCCATGTATGTAGGCATTGTCTAAGTGCACAAGTGTGTAAATTCTAGAAATGTTTTCAGAACACACCAATGTGAGATCCTAGCTTTAATTTCTTTATGCCAGTAATATTTTTTTTGAAGAACACGGGTTCTTACTAACCTCCCCTAAGACTACAAGCTTCAAGAAATATCAATGACTGGTGTGAGTTCAAAAATATGCTGAAGATGTGTCTCCAGCTGGAGTAAGGAAGAAGTGGAGAAAGAAACTTTCTCTAAGAGAAAGAGTTCTTAGGGCTGAGAACTTTCGTTCTAAGAACAGTGGAATCGCCCACTATGGCACAGATAGAGTAAGGGACTTATCACTAAACAGAATCTACATTGAATCCCCATCAGGATGTCCCCAAACAAAAGGCCCAAGGGCATATCAAGTACTGTATTTTTCTATGTATAATGCATACCTTTTTGCCCAAATTTATGAGGAAAAACAAGAATGTTCACTATACATGGATAATACTAATTGTATGTCTACATAAATGTTTTTAATTCTTTTTTGTATACTTATAAGTTAAAAGTATACCTCTAAAAATTAATAATGATATCCACATGCAAAATAATACCCTGGAATACAATAACCAGGTTTTTATTATATCAAAAACATTTTATACATAAAATTTCTTATGCCTTGTATCTGTTCTTGTGTTTTGTAATTATTTGTTGCATAAAATTTATTGTACCATAATATGTTAAAAGATAAATATTATAATGCCTTTGTAATGCAGAAAACAAATACCTAAATATAAACAAATAAAACTTTGAATTAAAAATTTAAAACAAAAGATTTTTTTTCCCTGAAAGTTTGGGCCAAAAGAGTGGGTGCACATTACACCTGACAAAATATGGTAAGTGTAGAAAAAAAACCCTTGCAAATTCCTCAGCCCGCCCAGCATGTCTCAAAACCCCTTTCTAAGAGATGAGACCATTTCAGAGATCGAC
Source organism: Lyroderma lyra (assembly GCA_004026885.1). NCBI lineage: Eukaryota > Metazoa > Chordata > Mammalia > Chiroptera > Megadermatidae > Lyroderma > Lyroderma lyra. Next base: position 6,562 of record PVJL010010254.1, on the reverse strand, counting down.
TTTACTCTCAACATCTGGTAATTCCCTAGGGTCAAAGGTAATAAATATATTTATAGGTAAAGTCTCCCATTTGAATTCAAGTTCACAAGTCACAGTTCTGAAAAATTGGCACAGATGGAGTGGCATCCTAATCAAACTAAAATTAAGACTGTCCACCTTGTTCTCAGATCTCACTGAGTCGCTTCTAGAATCTTTAACATTACCAAATACTGAGTTTGGGGAAACAATTCTCCCTGGAAAAAACCACTCTAGGAGCTAGGAATTAACTTTTTTTTCTAAATTTAGTGGAAGTGGGCCCTGTGCTAAAATAATCTTGTGAAGCCTGTTTTTAAAATTTTGGTGCATCAAAAGCTGCAGCTACTGAAGGAAAGAAACATCCTCTCCAGAACTCTTCTGCTGAGGGCAACCAGAATAAGAAATTGACAAGGATGACTTTTTTCCATTAATTTCTTTTAAATTACAAAGGGAAAATAATTTGATTCTGGGTTTTAATTCATTTGAAATCTAAAATTCAAAGGAGTTTAAATGTGTGCCTTAATTTTTATTGAGGAGTTTAATTAATGAGCAGAGATTTATATCTAAATTCAGGACATTTAGTTTCTGTCATGTTCTTATTAGAATAGCTCCATGTGGCCATTTGTGATACCATTATAAAACCCCTAATAAACCGAGACAATGTAGCTGGACAACAATTTAGACTAGTAATAGAAAGGAGAGAGAATTTTCAGCTTCAGTACATACTGACCCTTTGAACCCTTCTAGGGGAGTAAGATGTCCCTCTCACCAGTGTCCCAGGCAGATTCACAAAAAGTCCAAGATCAGTGGTAGGACAACCTCCTCATGCTGATGCGATCAGGTTGTCTTGATAAATGCAGATTTTCTCCTCTAAGACAGTAGCACCAATCCTACTTTCCAAAGGCTTGATGGTTAAGCTCCATAAAGTAAGAAAACAAACCCCTGGAGAATATTTTAAGGTATGGGGAGGGGGGAGAACATTCTTTCCTCCCCTCAGGTTTCTGTAATGGGGTTTTCCCGAGGTTTCTCACCCAGATAGTGAGAGTCGATTAGCTGACGGATGAGGTTGGGAGAACTAGGTGGGCATAGCCCGGCCCCTTTCCCCACAACCCTGAGGGAGCCAGCTGCCCTGAGAGAATATATACTGTCCCCCCTGACTTCAAGTGCTACAGGGGCAGGCTTCCACCCAGGATGTTGGGAGCTGCCTGACCCTGGCTGAGGCTGGAGTTTGGTGTTAAGATCTTATTGTTGCCCCTTCCCCAGGTCACATTCTACAATATTAAATTTACCAGCCGTAAAAGATAAAGGAGATATTTTGAGCTCTTGGATCTCCATCTACCTCTCTCCACACATATGCATGTATGTTATTAACTAAGGCAGGGAAAACAGGACTGTAACTTATTGGGCTGGTGTAAGAATATACAAGGCAAAAAAGGGGGTTTCCCTCACAGTATTCAGTCCAGGGGCACTATGGTGCTATACCAAAAAAAAGTTACTAAAAACCTTGCTCCGCTCAAATTTCTAAATGAAAAAAATCTGAGCAAAAAATAAGAATTCCAAGAGCAAAATTTCCAATTTCACTTGCACTTATATTTTAAGTCTTTAAATGGGATCCTATAGAATTATTTAAGCATCTAAGCTAAAGAGGCCAAGAATACAAAGTACCTTAAAACAAGAGTTGGATCATATAAAAGTTACAAAGAAAGCAAAAGCAAAAGCACAGCTGTCGGGTATTGACAGGAACACTGTATGTGACATGAGAAGATAAACTACCTTTACTACCTCTCGCATCATATCTGCAGCATCTGCTGTCAGGCTGAAACATTCAATGTGGTTATTTTTAAGACAGCAATGTATAGAGTGAGAACTCTGAATGCTGAAGAAAATGAAGTTAGAATGTTAAAAAAAAAAAAAAAAAAAAAAAAGCAGGGTGTTTTCCTAAAAATGTTCAATTAACCTAGTAAAGCCCATTTGGATGACCAGATTGTCGCAGGCCATGGCAACAGTTCTATCAGCCTTTAGCAGGGGTTCTCAACCTTCCTAATGCTGTGACCCTTTAATACAGTTCCTCGTGTTGTGGTGACCCCCAACCATAAAATTATTGGTAGCTGCTCTCTACACATGTGTGACTGGTCCCCATAAGTACGTTATGTGTTTTCCGATGGTCTTAGGCAACCCCTGTGAAAGGGTCGTTCGGCCCCCAAAAGGGTGGCGACCCACAGGTTGAGAACCGATAAGAGCATTTTTTTAATACGTCACTCTCAACAATTCTCTAACACAAACCAAAAGGATTATTCTTTCTTACAAAACGAACCAAAACAATAAAACCTAAAATAAAGCTTGGTCATGTCCATGGTTTATTCAAGATAAAGTCATTAGTTGCAATTACGAGTGACAGATCAGAACCAGAGGGTTTAAAACCCCCACCTTCCTCCTAATTCAATATTATTTTTTTGTAACCCATGCATTTCTCTCAATGAAAATTCAACCCGGATTTGATAATTCCCTTTCTGGTCATCCAGATAGGATATATTAGTCTTCCTTATTGCCATAACACGGACAATGAGATACCTCCCTTTCATTTTATTCCCATCCTCAACTGAACTTAAAGTAAAAGAAAAACAAGATCTACATTAATGAAAAAACATGGAGAAAAAAATATATTTTCATATCTTAGTGTCACCCAACTGTTGCCAGTCTCAAATTTTCTATACGGGATTTGAACGATGGAATTGAAAACATCTCAACATATAATAATTAGAGCTTCCTGGTTCCTCCCACACATCACCACCAATAGCTACCTAATTCACAAAAACTGTTCAAAAGACAAACAAATCAAAGAAGCTGGATTAACACTAAAAATTAAAGTGCGGTAAGGCTGAATGACATGACCTTTTGAAGTTGTATTCCAGAGTATATGAATGTGTGGAGTACACACACAATGAGCCAATCCCCTGACTATAGTCTATTTAATTATTAAATACAACCCAAATTGTTGTTTAGTTACCTTAACTACGGGGAGTTCAGAAGACTTGATGAGCTAAACTCTTCCAGATAATTCTGTCTGAAACTTTTTAGTTGTTCCTTTCACTTATGCCAGTCAATTAAAAAACTCCTCCCCCCACTCATATTTCAGAAGTAACATGTACTACGAAAAAATCCCTTAGGAAGGTAATTCCTCCATCAGGGATCAAAATATATATATACTGAGAAACTCCAGTTTTTGTATAGTTCACCTCTCTTGAAGAATTAGGATCCTTTGAGGTCTCCCCTTTTATTTCTTTCTCTCATCCAACTACTGACAATTTTCTTCTGCCTCGATCATTACCTCATGATCAGCTGAAAAGACAATAGTTAATCTGCAGGAATCTTTTGACTAAGCCCATGTCGACTATGTTTTAGTCCTTAGGTAATTGGTTCCACAAAGATGCACTTGCCGGTTAATGTGAACTATAGGCTAAAAGGCTGTCATTCATAATTGAGGCTGACATTTCGTACAACCTTTTACTGACATAACATTTCACTTTACCCCCAGAGTACAAAAATGAACGTTGCAGACTTAGTTTCTCTGCACCTTAACCATGTAAGTATATTTGTCACCTGTGAATCACTGAAATATTATTTTTCAGAGGGCAAAATAATACAAGATCTTCATTTGCACTAATCCTTATAATAAATACTACAACAGAAGAAGAACATTATACCAAACTTTAAGCAACAGAGATCTAGTCCAAACACAACGCACATTAAAGCCAGCTTATCTCTCATAAGAAAGTCATATAGCTTCACAATTTTGTTTGGTAAGAAATAGTCACAGCTTTTTTAGTAACAGAATTGGAATAAACCTTTACTTTGGAAAAGGACTAGGATTTTATTTGAATCAACTTTTGTGGCTGACCTAAATTATTGCTATTTACTTCCAACAGAAACGATAAATGAATAAATTGTATCCGGATACTCACAGCAGAGAGCTCAGTTCTGGCCCCTAACATCAGCCGTCGCCGCTGCAGACTGAATGCTACTGTGGGGTGGTGCTGTTATTTTTCTAACAAAGTGGCACCCTCTAGTGGCTTTTCAAAATTATTAAATACACACCAAGCATGTGACATAATTTGTTTACTCTCCAATAACGCAATGTCAAAACAGTCAGGTGAGAACAAAAGCTTGCACTGGGCATTATAGGAAGCATACTATAATCTTATTCTGTGTTTTTTCTAGGGATGATGACTTTTATAAAGAAAAAGGTGTTTAAACATCATTTCTATTTCATATCTATAGTGTGCCTCTAAGAAAAATATACCCTTCCTTAGTAATAGCTTATTATTATTATTCTGTTGTTATTATTATCATTATTCCTGTTGTTACTAGTATCATCATTGCTAATATTATTAATATAAAAGTTGCCATTTACTATATACCAGGAAACGTGTTCATTGTTTTACATTGTACCTCATTTTAAACTCACTACAGATACATAACCTAGGTTTATCCTCATCCAGTATTATGGATGAAAATATTGAGGTACATATATGTAATGTAAGTTGCCCAAGGCAACTTCCTAAAAAAAATGGTAGAGAAAAACTGATAATTCACACCCATCCTTATATGTTTGCAAAGACTCTTGAGATCCTGATTCAATAAGCAGAAATTATCAGTAACTTTTACATGTATCCAGTCTCATGAAAGTATAAATCTAAAGGAATTGTTTAATATCAATGAAAAGGAAATAGAAATATTGTGTAAATTCTTTTAAGTTCATCTTAGAAATATTAGAAATACATTTTCCATAGTAAATAAAGTCAAACACCTTTCTTGAATGACAAAGTAACATTCTCTAGAAAGTCATTTTAGTTCCTCATACTTTGCCACATGCCTTACAAAAGGATACAACACTTGCTCAGTCATAATATTTTATAAAATCAAGACAGGGATTTTTGTTCAGTTAGGCATGTGACAAAATACTTAGTGAATGCCTGTAGCATTACCTCTAGTTATGATAGTTAAGGATCTGAGACTTTTTTCATTAAGCAAGTTATTGTGTGAATATCAAGAATTATCAGGCAAGAAAGACCACTGAACTAAGCATTTTTTCATGGCTGTAAGATTTACATATTCTTAAATGTCAGGTGTCTGATCCCCTGTAGGTAAAACTCTTTTTGATATTTACATAAGGCTGGAGGGAACCTAGAGAAGCAAACAGAAAAGAATGAGTACTAAGCATGTGCTAGTTCTTGTTAGTAGTCTGTGTCCTCCACATATCCCTGTGGCAGAGACTAACTGTTCTTCAAACCTATTTCTTTTTCTTCTGAAGTAGAGTTGTCTGCATTTGCAGTCCACTTTGTACTTGGGTGTGACCATGCACCTGCAGTTTAACCATTTCCATGCCTAGCCCATGAGAACCTCCCTCCTGAGACCCTCCAGGTTCCTTTGCCCTCTGGGTGACTGGAATGGAAATAGTACCCAGGCGGCCTTGGACGTCAGGCACTGCAGAGAGCAGAGCCACATGACGTAGGGAAGGAGACTCGATCCCTGAATCATTGCTTAGAGAAAAAAACATCTGACTATCAGGATCATCCATTCTACAGTTTATGTAAGAAATAAACCTCTATAAACTTTGAGTAATTATGCAGTTTTGATTTGATTGTTGGTTATAGCAGCAAGCATTACATTAATGCAGTTATTTAATCTTCACAGCAAAGTTAGTAAGTTATGTAGGTTTATTCCCATTTTATATATGAAAAAGCTCAAGTTCAGAATATTTAATATCTAGATCAATTATTCATAACTAATACAATTCTAACTTGAGTCAAACCATATTTCTCTAACTGAAAATACATATTCTTTCCTCTCTGTTACATTAACGGTCCACCTGCTGCCTCTTAACAATAATGAAACTACCACATTCCAAGCATTACTCAGCTTAGGTATATGCTGCAATAGCAAATGTCCCTGGAAATCTGAGCTTTTTACAATAATAATGTCATTTATGTCTGTATTAGCCTCAGCTCCCACTGAATATCTTCCTCATCCCAGGACCCAGGCTGAAGGAGAAGCCTTATTTTGATCTCATGACAGAGGAAAAAAGGATAATGATAAAACTACGTGATGACTCTTAGATGTTACTTCCACTCACATTCCATTGGCCTAGCAAGTCAACTGACCAAATTGAAAATCAATGGGGTCAGGAAGGATCACCCTCAAACAAAAAAGAAGAAAAAAATAATTAAGAAAATGAATATATTTGACAGTGCCCTTACTCTTAGAAACTAAAAGTTGAAAGGTTACAAGAACATTAATGACAAATATAAGGGAAAATAAATTACCAGTAAGTTATGAAAAAGAGAAAAATAATCAAAATATCAATGAGATGACATACTCTCCTTCATTACTACCCCCCCCAAAAAAATGTAATAAAACTAAGAACCCAATTAAAAGATATGACCTGAATCCAACTTGCACACTTGGACAGAGATGAGATTTCCGAATCATCTCAATGGGTATCTTAAACACCCACACACACACCCACACACACACACACACACACACA
>PVJL010010253.1:0-50855 GCA_004026885.1 Lyroderma lyra | reverse complement strand
GAGCTCCACGCCTCCTACGTGTACCTGTCCATGGCCTTCTACTTGGACCGCCCGGACATGGCCCTCGAGCACTTCACCGACTTGTTCCTGCGGCAGTCGAGGGAGGCGACGGAGCACGCGGAGAGGCTGATGCAGCTGCAGACCCTGCGCGGGGGCCGCCTCCGCCTGGGCGACATCAGGAAGCCAGACTGCAACCGCTCTGAGAACGGCCTGAAGGCCTTGAAATGTGCCTTGCAGCTGGACAGGATGCTGAACCAGAGCCTGTTCAATCTGTACCAGCTGGCCACCGAGAAGAAAGACGCGCACCTGTGCGGCTTCCTGGAGCATCACCACCTGCACAGGCAGGTGAAGTCCATCACTGAGCTGGGGGGCCATGTCGTTCACCGGCGCATGCTGGGAGCCCCGGAATCCGGCCTCGCAGACCACCTCCTTGACAAGCTCACCCTGGGTGACAGTGACAAAAACAACTGAGCCTGGACTGCCTTCCCCATTGCCGTGGGGTGACTTGCCTTGGTCACCGTGCCCAGCATGAACATTGCAGTTTTGTTCTTGTGAGATGTTTACTTAAGGCTTCTCCTTCCAACTTTACCATTTTTTCTCATTAAAGTTATTGGTTCCTAAATATACAAAGTTCTATTATTGATTGGGGGTGGGGCGAAGTTTGTGGTTGAGTGTGTGTGTGTGTGTGTGTGTGTGTGTAAAGCCCTCATCTTTTAAATTTTAAAAGAGGAATCCAGGAGTCTCTCCACCTACCCATGCCCCATCCACATGCAGCTCTGGATCTCCATGAGACCCTGGAACACACACAATTAATCTTCCCCTTATAAACGTGGTATATGGGGGTGGGGTGAGGTGGGCCCCTGGTGAATGTGGCTACGTGTCTATACTAAAGCATGGAATCATGGCCAGGAAATCAGCATTGCAGTGGCCTCTGGGGAAGAAGGGAAGGGAATAGAATCGGGCAGGGACTGAAATAAAGGGGATCTTCAGATTTACCTGAAATGTTTATGTCCATTAAATTATGCAAATACTAAGAGTTAAGTCTGGGTAGCAAGATGGGGGTCTTGGAAGTCTTAATGGTACAGTATCGCCTTGACATTCTCACACTGGGCAGCAGTGATAATGGGAAATTAGCCTTTGGCTGGCTTGTCCATAGAGAGGGGGCTGAGTTACCATAGTCCTTATGCCTGGCATACATTTATAGTTACAAAACATCCACTTAGCTATGTTTTCTTTCACCTGTAGTTTCATGGTATATCAGAGTTCCTTTATATTATTATAGAAATAAAATTTAAAACATATATTTATTCATTTAAAATATTTTTTAAAGTATTAAAAAAATTAAAAACATATCATTGGCTCTTCTTGGATCTACCAGCAATTCAGTAAATCTAATTTCTAATCTCAAAATGTATTTCATTTAAACTCATTTTTCAAAATCCTTTAAAAATTGTATACTTTTTCATCAAATAAATTTTAGGGAAATATGAAACAAGAGTAAAATGGCAACAAATTATTTTAAAAAAGAAAGAGAAGTCACATTAGGTGGTGAACTGATTATACAACAAGTTGACAATGTACTGTAGAATTGTATGCCTGAAACCTATGTAATCCTTGCTAACAGATGTCACCCCAATAAGTCTAACAATAAAAATGAATTTAAAAAATACATTATATACTCTATTAGTAGAAATTAAAATTTGAGAATGCAAAGAGTAATTTTTTCTCATCAGCTCCACTCATTCCCAGAGCTGAAATTGTGTACCACATTTTTAGAGGGGAATGTGCACGTTAAGGAGACCCAATAATGCAGGGATTTATAACAATATGTCTATAAAAGATTGAATCAAAACCATTGAGCAGAAAAGTTTGTAGAGTAATTTTGGTTTAAAATAAGAAAGAATTTTATATTAGCAGTATCCAAAACTGGAACTGAGTAATCTGTCAGGGAGTGAATTTGCCGTATCAATCCTTAACGTATTTTACTCACAGTTTATGATCTTTGGGGATTAGTAGAGGACATTGATAGAATAAAATTAAACATTCAAATATTCTTGAATTTGATGGATTCTCTTTTCTTTACTGATCATTTCCTTGGTTTACAGGAAAAGTTTCAGATTTTTTCACTTTTACCCTTTTTGTACATTGTACCTAAATTGAAGGAAGATTGTGTTAAGATATACAAATATATTTTTATCCACAACCTTTTCAACACTTATTATTACTTGCTTGTTGATAATAGCCATTCTATCAGATGTGAGGTAATATCTCATTGTGACTTTGATTTGCATTTCCCTGATGATTAGTGATGTCGATTGAGCACCTTTTCATGTACTTGTTGGCCATCTGTATGTCTTTTGTGGAAATACGTCTATTCAAATCCTCTGCCCGTTTTATAATTGGATTGTGTGTGTGCCTTTTTGTTGTTGTTGAGTTCTACAGCTCTTTATATATTTAGGATATTAACCCCTTATTGGAGATATTGTTTGTAAGTATCTTCTCCCATTGGGTTGACTGCCTCTTTCTTTTGTTGATGGTTGCCTTTGCTGTACAGAATCTTTCTAGTTTAATATAGTCCCATTCCCTTATTTTGCTTTTACTTCCCTTGCATTTGAGGTCAATTTCATGAAGTCCTATCTGAACCCAAGGTCCGTAAGTTTAGCACCAATGTTTTATTCTATGCAATTGATTATTTCAGGTCTAATATTTAGGTCTTTGTTCCATTTTGAGTTCATTTTAGTGTATGATGACAGAATTATACACCTATGTAATTATACACTTGAAACCTATGTAATTTCATTAACTGATATCACCCCAATAAATTTAATAAAATAATAAAGCAAAATTATTTCTAAAATAAAAAATTAAAAGCTTTTAATAATTTAGAGAAGTTTTATGTTTATAAAACACCAAGAGGAAGATACAGAGATTTCCCATACCCTGTCCCCACAATATGCACAGCCTGCCCATTATCATTACCCTCCCCCCCCCACCAGAGTGGTATGTTTGTTACAACTGATGAACCTACACTGACACATCATAATCACCCAAAATAACTAGTTTACCTTATGTGTCACTCTCAATGTTGTACATTATATTGGTTTGGACGAAGATATAATGACATGTATCCATCATAATATCATACAGAGTATCCTCACTTTCTCACTACCTTTAATATGCTCAGTGCCCTGCCTATTCATTTCTCTCCCTCATGCACTGGCAATCACTGATCTTTTGATTGTTTCCAAAATTTTGCCTTTTTCAGAATGTTATATAGTTGGAATTATACAGTAACCTTTTCAGATTCTCTTCTTTCACTTAGTAACAAGCGTTTAAGCTTCCTCCATGTCTCTCCACACCGTGACAGCATGTTTATCTTTAGCACTGACTAATTCCATTGTCTGATTGTACCACCATTTATTTATCCATTCACCTATGAAAGGACATGTAGATTGCTTCCAAGTTTTGGCACTTATGAGAAAAGCTGCTATAAACATCTATGTGCAGGTTTTTGTGTGAACATAACTTTTCAACACCTTTGGGTAAATATCAAGGAGTGCAATTGCTGGATCACATGGAAGGAGTGTTTAGTTTTGTAAGAAACCTCCAAACTGCCTTCCAAACTGACTGTACCATTTGGCATGCCACCAGAAATGTGAGAAAGATCCTGTTGCCCCACCTTCTTGCCAGAAGATATGATTTTCATACTTTTGGAATGATTATCAAATCTAATTTTTGCTTTTTTCAAAGTTTGCACAATCTTCATAGATCCATATTACTTGTTACCAGGGTGATGAATATACATCAGATTATTTTTTTAATGTTTAATTTTGCAACTGTCTTCCTACAAAAAGTAAAAAAAAAAAAGAAGTGAGAAAGTTTGGCCTTAGAAAATAAACTTTAAAAGTTATACTTTTGTCCATAATAAAATATTTTCACACATAAGAAGTGAAAAATCTTACACTTAGCTTTATTATAATAAACACTGGAGAAAGTTTTAAGAACTATTTTTACGTGTTGCTTTTTCAAAATATCATTTAGCATTTGTATGAATTAGAAAATCTCATATATATATATATATATATATATATATATATATATATAGGTGTGTATATATGTGTGTGTATATATGTGTGTGTGTGTGTGTGTGTGTGTGTGTGTGTGTATATACACACACACACACACACACACACACAGCACTAAGTAAAAGTAAAATGTTTAAGAGGGAAATGAAAACACAATGTAAAGAAAATTATAAAGGGTTCCCCAGTGGTATAGTGACTAGGCTTCAGCATTCTCAACACCATGACCTGGGTTCAATTCCCAGCCAGGTGAACCACCAAAAAAAATGTGAAAAGAAAAGTATAACCTTACATACTGGATCATTATTCTTACTTCAAAGACATGCAAGTTAATTCACAAATATATGATTGACATACACATTATATATGTATACTATATATTTACACAAAATTATGTATAAGTATTTATGTGGGAGTACACATGCTTTTGAATAAAACATCACAGACCCAGACTTAAAAACATTATTTTGTATAGTATACATTCACATTGTAAGCTCTAAGAGCCTTTCTGAATGCTGAATTTTTAAAATGATTCTTTTGTCACATTGATAATGATAGAACACGTTAGTTTCATTACTAAAATATGAGAAACTCTTAAAACAAATGGTGATTAAAGTTTCTTAGTTTGCTTGAGAAAGTCCTAATATATTGGATCTGCATTAGATAAACCAAAGTACTCATATAATTTCCAAGCAGGCTCGCTTCTAAGACCAAATGTCCCTTTACAGAAACTGATTAACACTCTAGGTTGTCTTGTGAATTACTATAAATTAAAATCAATTTACCAAGTGATTACTTCTTGTTATAAGCACTTTTTTCCCCATAACTGTGGACTCTGGAATCTTGACCTTGGGAAGTAAACATTTTTATTGTAGTAATTTTATAGAAGGTGAAGTATGAAAAGTCCTTATGGTCGATGATAATTCCTCCAAGCATATTTGAATTAAGCTCTTTGCTGCCATAATATATTGTACTATAAATGATTTATAATTGAAACTCTCATAGACCTACATCCCCAATTCTTAACTAATTTATTAATCTATAATATTGGAAAGTCTTATTCACCAAGCTTTTTATAAATTTTATTGACAATATGTTAATACTTTTTATTAGTTCCTATTGACTTACAATAAACAAATGTTTAACAGATAAATTCTAGATTTAGAATTAATATTGCACCCATGCCAATGAATTTAAAGAATAAACATAACTTGAATGTCTGGCAGGTTATTGACTGTAGAATTTTAGCTGGAATTTTCATGTAAAAGTTAAAGAACTTTCAAGGAAATAGCATATATAGAAAAAATGCAATATTATAGCTATTGTAAAGTTCAAAGTTATTGCAACTATATTGTAAATGTAAAGGCTTTCTCTGCTGGATTCTTGGCATGGTTTTATAAAACATTGCTTCCCTATGATTTACAAGGTAGAGAATATCCTTATGTTACTTTCATAGCCACTTTCTGGTTGGATAATATTTTGATAGTCTTACTCACACTATGAAAAAAATCACCTGCCTTGTGAAATATGGAATTAACAAAAAGCAAGGGCTAAGGAAAGTAAAATGCCAATTATTTCCTTTGTTGATAATGTTGTTTTGCTTTCATTCCATGGTTCTATTTAAGAAATTTGCATCAAATCCACTCTAAATATTATAATAGAGAAATGAAAAATGATATCCTTATTTTCTTCTTCAAAAAATTTCAAGGGTAGGAATAACTTGAATTATTGTTTTTACCTGTACAAATCACATACATTCAGGCAACTGTATTAAAAACAGTTGTAGCTAGTAGAATTATTATACTGCCAAAAATTACAGGAAGTTAATCTCTCAATGGCTAGAACTGCTTAATTTTTCACAAATGGAGTATGAAGGTCTCATTAACCTTTCATTGAAAAATAAGGATTCTCTCTTTTTTTTTTTTTCTGAAGTCAGTTTATTAAATTGTTCTCTCTCTTTTTTCTTTCTTTTTTTTTTTTTTTTTTTTTTTTTTTTTTTTTTTTTTTTTTTTTTTTTTTTTTTTTTTTTTTTTTTTTTTTGGCAGCGGTGGGGAATCGAACCCAGGCCACAGTGTTGAGAGTACCGAAGCCTAGCCACTACACCACAAGGAAACTCCCCAAATTGTTCTCTCTTAATTGGCTTTGATGTTTTAGACAGTAGAGAGAAAAAAGGCAATGTATGATTAATTTTGTTCTTACATATCTACCTGCTAAATGTTTAATTATGGTGTCTATAATTTCACCAGCATGGAGAGTTGGCTACATTTTTACTTAATAGTTCTGATTCCCAGTTCAATCTATTCTTATTCTGGAATAAGTATCAACTCCACAGGAGAGTGTACTAAGAGATAGTGAACTTCAATTTTACTTTACTTAAAGATGCAGGCACCACATGACACTGCTAAGTCACCATAAGTTAATGTTCAGGAAAACTTTAAAAGAATAGGGAGAAGTTTTCAACAGGTTATAGATATAAATTGAATTTAAAATCAGTTTGTTGATATATCTTTAAAATTCTTTAAAAAAAACTTACATGGTCACCAAAACAGCACATTTTTCTTCTTGTATATGGAAAATTACTAGAAAAATTGACCCTGTGTCATCAGTATGTCTATTATTCTAATGAAAGCACTTCAATCTGAAGTATGATATGTATTTCAGTCTGTCTTCACATGTTAAGAGGATTGGATTATCAGCAATTTAAAAAATTCAGATATAAATTAGTTGTCTACTATGTTTTAAGATGTTTACAAGATTTGATAGGGGATAATACAAATAATGTACCATAAAATTTTTTGTAGAAAGTGAGCAACAATGGAGGGAGGCTAAAGTGGGAAGGTAGAAATATGAGGCAACAGAAAAAGAAATATATGCAAATTTTACCATAATGCATATTAGAATTAGATTCAGAACAAAAATAAAGTACTCTATGAGAAAATCATTAAGAATTATGTCATTTCCAATGATAGAAAATCAACCTTAATGAATTAAGTAAAACACAAAATTATTTAATGATGCACAAACCTGAAAATTTACACGTATTGCAGACTTTGGTGATGACTGAAACCTAAATATCATCAATGCTTGTTCTTACATTTTCCATCTCTGCCTCTGCTTTCTTTTGTGCTAACACCCTTCACAAATACCCTAGGCCCTCTCCATCTTCAAGACGACGATATGGCTGCTAGCAGGACCAAGATTACTGTTTTGAAACCAGAGTGGAAAGACAGAATCTCTTTTCCTCATACTTTATCCCCAAATTTAATCTTTTTAAGAAAGAGTTGTTCGTACCCATCCAAGAGGTGATTACTATAATCGGGGGTAGGGTTATATCATGCTTTCATTGATCAGATCTGGATGTCTATTGTCAAGCTGTGTAGAGTCAGAGGGTGGAGAAATGACTTCTCATGATAAATGAGAGATCTCTAAGGTGGAAAAGAAAGCATGACTAGGGAAAACGGGCATCTGCTAGAGGATCTTGGAAGAAGAGAACATACATAATTTGGAAAGGAAAGAAATGAGGAAAACTTTTAAAGAGTCCATATTATTTAAGATATGCCTTAGAAGATGCATTGGAAGTAACAAGTATGGTAGGTCAGAGAGAATGACATTCCATTCAGAAAAAAATATATATATATACAGAGAGAGAGAGAGAGAGCGCAAAAACATAGACATAATAAAATATGGAGACATATTCAGATAATAACAGATAATCAACCAGGTATTTAATGTTTGAAAAACTTTGATGAGAAATTGAGGATTTTGTGTTCAATTTCGTAGACAATATGGAACTATTAAGTGATTAGGAAAAGGGGTCAATGTCTGTCCTCTGTGAAGGTTGATCTTTGAGACTTTACAAAGTGTGTGAAACGGGGAGAGACTAGTAACAGGCAGTATTGTTGAAAGTTTATGATGGGGATGATAATGTTAAAAATAATTTGAAGGGAGTAAAATTATCTAAATTGGAATATTTTGATGATTTGAATAAGAATGTAGTAAAAGTTTGAGAAGTAAGGTCACTATAGCCAATGCCAAATCCTACCCCATCCCAAATTATCATAGAGAATTTATTATTTTATCTGTATTGCATACTGGGATTTTATATAATATTTAACTTGGAAAAATATTGCTTGCTGCTTCTATTTCATAAAAAAGTCACTGACCTGGCAAACTAATATAAGTAACTTACATATGTTCCTTGGCTGGCCTCAATTTTGATTGCCCGTTACGCAGATATAGACTAAGGAATAAGATAGCTATGTAGGTTTCTGGAATGATAGTACTTTATTGGCACCAAATATTTCTGGAAATGTAAAGATATGAAAAAATTAATTTATCTGAACACCTCTCAGATAGAATATTCTGATAGGATATTTCGGGTAGAGATTGGGAAAGTGAAAGCACTCTTCATGTTACAAGTTCAAGGCATAATTGATAGTTAATAAATTGCTTTCTTAGAATGCTGATTCTAGTTGATTTTATGGGGCTTTTGCTTGGATGAATCAACCATAAGTACCTAAGGATATAAAATAATTATTGAGGATAATAAAGGAGAAGCTGAATTATGCTTCAAAGGTCCTCCCATTTCATCCACAGTTTTCCTCTAAATACATGTTGAGAATATATTTGTATGTGGAAGGTGCATCAACATTGTGCCATCTGTCTTCGTTGCAACCTCGTTAAATTATTTTAAGCGTTTAACAGCCATATTTTGGGAAAAGTGGCCATATCTAATAGAAGCATTACCAAAATATAACCTTTCTATGAGAAAGTGAGTTTTTTTTTTTTAAGAAAAAGAGATTGATGTGAACACTTTTAATTTTTTTTTTGTAAACACAAAAAGAAGTAGAGGCAGAAGTATTCCTCATTATGGATTTTATCCTGTGGATAAAATGTCTACAAGTAAAGCATTGGAGACAAAAGAAAAGATTGGAAGATCTCTGATCACAGTGCATCCAGGAAATTTTATTTTTATATTTTTCATCTCTCAAAGAGTCAGGGAACCAACTATCTGGGAAAGGAAACAGCCCACCAGAATCCCACAGAACTGCTGTATATATGAAATCCATGTTGGGAACACACTGCTCAATTTTATATCTGAAAGTAAGATTCTATAAGCAAAATATGGCAGTGTGTACTAGAACTCTATAAATCTTTTCTTAGTTAGGGAATGAGCAACAAAAAAGAAAATGTCTAACAAGGGACACTGAAAAGAGAGATTTTTCCATAGAGATTTAGAGGAACAAATCTCTAAAATTGTCTTTCTAAAGCAAATGGAGTAAATTTTTAAATAATGATTTGCATCTTCCTCAAGAAGAAATGTTCTATAAAATATTCACTGGAGGCATAGGTAGAAATAGCAAAATTTAAAAAACTACAGAAATAGAAATATAAAAATGTTATATCACATGTAATCAGAAAAATGAAAAGTTGAAGAACAAAGACATAGCAATTCTATCCAGTAGATGGGCACAATTTTAAAAGATTAAGTATGTGCAGTGTTTGCAAGTACATGTGGAAACATGCACTCTTTTACATTATTGATGGAAATGTAAATGGATAAATTTAGAGGAGATAAATTTACAGATTATATCAAAATTTGAAATGTGAAAATCACTTAGCATTTTTACTTCAAGGAATCTATTTAATGATTTTACAAACACACTCTGCTGATTAAGTGTTTTGGTTTTTTGTTCATCAACAACCCATTCTTGACAAAAGTACTACTTCCCTCATCCATGAGGTCCTAGTAGAAATGTTGGTTATTGTGTCCTAGACCTCCTAACAGAAGGTAGCATATATCCAAGTTAAAACAACCTATGGGTCTTCCTTGAAATTCTATATATTTTTATTCAGAGAAAGTGATGAGAGGATGTGGGCTTGGCACTTTAAAGGGCTATCTTTATCATCCTGTTTGAGAGTAAGCACAGCATACAGATGGAGAGAACATTGATAGGTAGATGCCTTGTTAAAATGCCTAAGACTCTGCATCCACACATGTCTGGGATCAATGATATCTTTGGACTTTTCAGTTGCACATATCAATACATTTCCCTTTTGGCATAAACTGCATTAAATTTAATTTCAAAGATACATGTAATGTGTTATCTTCGAAGAGTGGCAATTGTTAATAATTTGAAACATGAGTTGTTAAATAAATCATTGTACCTTGAGTTACAAAATGGAATTTGAGAAGATTGAATTTATATGTATCAACATAGGAAGTTCTTCAAGAAAAAAAGTGGAAAAGGTGGCAGAACATAGAGGATGATTATATTTGATTATACTGCAAAAATCATGAAAAGATGTTTGTATGTATGAATATAGGTGAAATGTGAAGATGAGCATATCTGTTTTGCTCCATATATCTCTGTATTTTTTATTGTTTAAACAATGAAAACATTCGTGAATTACTTGTAATAAAATGTATTAAAATAAAAATAGATATATTGAGACAAGTAACAAAAAATTATGAAATGCTAAGAAATAAAAAGGATAAACTACAAAGCTCACTAAAATGTGTCATAAAACATGGAAATAGCAATAAGCAGAGGTATAATGAAAGTACTAATAGGATTTGAAAAAACACTCTCATAAATAAGGGAACAATAGATTTTACTATATTAAAAAGATCATAAATCTTATTTTCTAAACAATATGGAAAAATGAATTCTGGATGTTAAAAAAATGTTTAAACAAGATGGAATAGACACATTACTTTTTTATTCCTCCTGTAAGGTACACTTATAAAACCCTAGTTATTATACATAAAATAAGCATAAAAAGACTGAAAGGTAAAGAAGGTAGACTGGCTAGAAACCTTAGGAATCTAGAAATGACATGACAACAAATTTCCTGGGTTTTCTTTGCCGTCTTTATGAAGTCTGCACGGGTGCTGGAGAGTTGCACAACCCAGAAATGCTAGTGAACAATGCAAAAAAAAATGACCCCCAAAGGATACTTGCTCTCTTTTACCAATGGATCTGGAAATGGGAATCCTAACAAGGCAGAGATTTTATTTTAGAGTAACTCCCCTAATTCTACCACACACTATGACCTCTCCTTTTACTGTCAGAAAAGGCTGAGTGTGGAACACGAACATCCACACTCACCCAACAGGGACAAGATGATCCACTATGCCATACCAATCTCAGACTGATCTAAAATCTCAGCTACCAGAATGGTGAGAAATAAATTTCTGTTGTTTATAAGCCACTCAGTCTATGGTACTTTCTTATAGCAGCCCAAACTGACTAAAATCAAGCAACAACAACAAAAAAATGTATCATAAAATATGGCAATAACAATAAGCAAAGGTATAATGGAAATTGAAAAACTTAAACAAATTCCTATTGAATAAATGCATATGATGATTTTCTTTGACATTCTCCTAAAATATTTTTAAATAGTAAATAATTATTTTTTTCAAAAATATACAGCAACACAATTTTGAAAGCTAAGAAGCAGATGGATGAGTGGAAATTGAATTGGTATTTGTATAATGGGTAACCAATCATCTGCAATAGACATTTAAATCCTCAGAAACTAGCATTGCTGGGTATCTGTGGATTTAATATTGGGAAGAGTTATATAAATGGAGGATGACTTGAGAAATGGCAGAAAGAGAATAGAGATGAAGAAGAGAAACCAATTATGAATATTTATGCAAGCAATAACACACCCTTAAGTTATACAAAGCAATGACTGAGAAAATATAAGGAGAAATGGATATCTCAACAATTATAGTGGAAATTTTAAATTATTTTTCTTAGAAACTAACAAAGATAAGAAAATATAAGGATAACAAAAAGTTAATATGTTCAAACCAGTAAATAAATGTTTATTACTTTAAATGGCAAAGATCTCAATGTTTGCTTTCTTAAGTGATTACTGTGATCAAAAAATAATTTTCTCACCACAATTAAAACTATCATAAAACAAAAACTCAAGTGTATATTAAGAAATGATATTGAAATAAATAAATGATGGACAACAAAATATTTAAATCTAATCCCTTTAAGATTTCAAATATGAAAAGAATTACTACTCTCACTTCTATTTAATATAAAATGGGAGGTCCTGACTAATGCAAGAAATGGTGAATAGAATTATGAGAATGAAATGAGAAAGTAAAAACCCTGCCATATTCTCAGATAATGTGATTATATATATATTTTTTTGAACAAAATCAATAGGCAAACTATTGGCACTAACGAGAGTTTAGAAAAGTTGTCCAATCCAAGATGGTCTTCCAACCCATGTCTACACTAAGAGATGGAACTTTTATGCCTTTAAAATACCTACCACAGAATTTATATGAAAATTAAGGTGCACATAAATACTTCAATGGAAAAAATTTTTAAGTTTCAAGAGAAGATTTTCTCCACAACATATATCACAGCAATCTACAAAGTCATAGTGAAATACAAAACAAAGCAATGTAACATTGGTCCATGAACTCTCAGATACAGCAATGGAATGAATTTTCTAACTCAAAAATAGTGACATGTACATATAGGAAATTAATATATTATAAAATGGTCAACACAAATTGGTGTGGCTATGTTGCAGTGTTTGTTACTGGGATCTGTAAACCTGGATGAATATATAGACAAAAAAATTAAGTTCATTCTTTACTTCCTACCATTATTTAAATGTGTATTTTAGATGGGTTAAAGGTCTGAATATGAAATATAGAAATATTATACCAATAAACTGAATTGTAGGAAATGTGATCAGGACACACTTTTAAAATAATATTCCATAAAGGAGAAAATAATCAAAATTTTGATGAACTTGGTCAAATACATGAAAATTACAGATTCTTATTAAATAAAGGACATCATATGCAGTATTTACAGATGTACAAGGGCTATCTGGAAAAAATTCCAGCCTTAAATGCCCGTATTTTTTATATTACATGGCTGGATACTTTCTGGACAGCCCTCATAAAACAGACTGAGAAAAAATTTATACAAAATCTAAAATTGAAAGGTGATTAATTTGTAAGATATAAAAATAACATCATCCAATATAAAATGGGCATAAGCAATAAGTATTTAACTGACAAATGGAAAATCCTAAATGGCTTAAAATTAAATAAATAAAAAGTGCAATCAAATCTCAGTAGCAATTAGAGAAATGTGCAAATTCAAATAGCAAGAGGGACTTATAGCCATCAGAGTTGCAAAATCAGAAAGTCAGCTAATGCTAAATCTTGTAGAATGTGTTGAAATAGGAACCCACATGTTCTGCAAGAAGTACAAAATACAGATAATCTGAAGAGCATTTTAAAAATATTTGATTAAGTACACACACACTCCATGTCTAGAATGTTTTTATAATTTTTTGTATAAACTGTGACATTTCATAACTATCTCAGGATAATTGACATAAACTGAAACTATTCTGGACAAAGTGGAATACATAGTTGTCTAATGCATTACATCACTCCCATTCTAAATGTATCCAAGAGATATTAAAGCATAGATCAATATCAGGACATATATGTGTATGTTCATTATTGTATTGATGGTAATAATAGAACATTATGAGAAGCTACTGTCCCTCTAAAGGGAAAGGAAAAATAAAATGAGAATGCACTCTATGCAGTTGTTATGTGCAGTGAAATAAATATACATTTAGCAACATTAAAATTATTATTGAGTGAAGCAATAAACTCTGTATTTCATCTAGGATACATGACTATTCAAATATATATGTATATACTATCTGGTTGGGGTGTGGATTAGAAAGGTAAAATGACAGTATAGGTTGAAAGAGAGGACAAAAATAGTAAATAAACAATTAATACAGCGAAAAGACTGAAGTTGAACTAACGAATATTGTTATTCAAACAAAAATAATATTTAGGTAGAAATTATTTTTTGTACTGGTAATATAACTAAAACTGAATATATCCACCCACACATACACCTAACTTTGCTAACCTATACATAAACAACATATAATATTGAAATGGATGATCTACCTTTACAATGCTTTGTTAAGGATCGTAACAGATGCCTCAGTGTTTGAAGATTCCTACTTTAACCATTAGTGTGGTCATCTTTTAGGTCCAAAGTCACTTTTGTGTTTTCATCGATAAATTGATTGAAGAGCACTTTTCTCAGCTGCTTCATGGGGAAAAGACAGTGATGGCCCAAAATAATCCTAAAAGCATAAAAGGTTTAGACTCAATGGGATTTTCAATCCTCTATCATCAACAGAGATAATAAGTGAAGAAGATCTTTTCAAATTGATGCTTTTGATTCTAAGTATGAGAAACATTCACAGTTAACAGAGACTAGAAAACTTAACATTATATTCAAAAACGTTACAAATTATTGAGGCAATTCTTTGTAAGGATTGCATGGCATCAGAGGTAAATGAAAAATATACTGGGTATGGAAGGTCAAGTTCAAAACTCTTGTTGAGGTCATACACAGAGGAATACCCATTTATACATTCAAAGAGATGATCATGTGATCTTCATGACCCTCACCTGATGGTACTGATTGTTTTTTGATAAACTGAGTAGGGTTTTAATTTCATGGAGATAAAGTCACTGTCAAAGAGAAATTAACGTGTTTGGATTTGAATGTAGACAGTGAACAGAGTAACAGAGTTGACTTTGCAAAGGGGATTTGGTGAAACAAATTTGTTCCACGTGTCCATTTCCTATTTGCCTTCCTCTTGTTCCATACTGATATAGAAAGCATTAAAATTTGCTAATTTGTTTGAACGACCCCTGTTAGATTTTTCTTTTTGCCTTTTTAATAAATGAACTGCAGTTTTACTTATTGAGAAAAAAATTGCGGGAGTTCCCTGGTGGTGTAGTGGCTTAAGGCTTCAGCGCTGGCACTCTCAGTGCTGCAGCCTGGGTTCCATTCCCAGTCGGGGAGCTACCCACAAACCAAAAAGCAAACAAAAAAAAAACAAAGAAAACAGAAAGAAAATTGTTTGATTATACTACCTGCCATTGTCCCTTCTATTTTCCTTAAGGAAGACCCTGAGGTATCAAGAAATGTTTAGAGTAATGCACATATCTTTGCATTCATACAACTGAAAGATTAGTTTTTACTTCATTCTAGTTAGACTTATTATGAAACAATTAAAAGATCACATATCTCTGCTGAATGGTTACTCCTGTTCCTTTCTTTTCTTTTGGACCTTAGTTCACCAGTTGACTAAACATATACTTGAGTTCTTTACAAAACAGTCTCATTTTCCCTTGCATGTTCTCTTTTCTGTTTTATTTTATCTTATTTTATTTACTTATTTATCTATAATTTCACTTCCATTCCTCTCCATTCATGAGCAGTCACTCCAACACTGAACAGATATGAGGGCTTGAAAACCGAGGTCTTGTAAACAAGTTATCACTTACTTTAAGTATATTTTTGCCCCAGAGACATGACAGGTGAACCTGTGTTTTGGCAACATACAAGGTTGATTTTACTACATATGAGAAGTCATTATGGCATTGATATTGTGACCATTTATTTGTTTCAACTTCATCTGTTACTTTTATATACAATTAGGTATCACTTACTATTGGTAAATCTTTTAATATATACCATAGTAGAAAATCGCTGTAACTACACCCCCACACACACACACACGAGTCGTCCTGACTTTTATGTATGGATTTTAGTACTCTGAAGAATTTTTCTTTTCACTGATGATGCTGCCCTCTAACATAATCCATGTACTGTTAGACATGCTTCTAAATATTTTTTCACTTTTATTTTGAAACAATTGTAAAGTCAAAATAGTGGAGAGAGGTTTTATGTACTTTCCACCTAGTTTCTTCTGATGATTACATCTTACATAACTACAGTACAAAATCAAAACAAAGAAATTGACATTGGCCTAGTGTATGTAGTTCTTTGCCATTTTGTCACATACATAGACTAATACAGCCACTATCAAGATACAAACTATTCTATCACCACAAGGATTTCCCTCATTCTATCTCTTTATTGTCACACCCACCACTCTCCCTGCAACCATTCATAACCCATTTTCCATCTCTTTTGTTACTTCTAGAATGTTATTTATAAACCATAGAGTATATGACTATTTAGGTTATCTTTTTTCACTCAGCATAACACCGTTGAGATCCAGTCAACTTGTTGTGTTATCAGTAGTTTATTTATTTTTATAGCTGAGTTGTATCCCATGATATGGATAGATCATAGTTTGTTAACCATTCACCCTTGGTATAACATTTTTATTGTTTCTAGCCTGGAGCCACTACAGAGAATTGATATGAACAATTACTTCAGGTTTTTGTGTAGATTCAATTTTTATTTCTGTAGGATAAATGCTCAGGAGTGAAATTTCTGGGTTAAATGGTATAAGTATATTCCAACTATAATATTTATTTTCCATAGGTTCATCCTATTGTTTATTTATGTGTAAGTCTGTATAAATCCCTTCTTTCTGAATGATGAGCTATTCTTGGGAAATGATTTCATGTGGCCCATGAAAAATAATAAATGATACAGCAAAAAGATGTTGGCCAGCCAGATTCATAAACAAAAAGTTCACAATCTTAGCCTTGGGGTTTATGATCATCCATAATTATTTCCTCCAATTTGGGAAAGCTGGATTCCAGTCTCAGCTCTCCCTCTACTTCTTTAGTTGACTATCTTGATAGTTTATTGTTCAGTTATCGGATATACAAAATACTATATATTTATCTATTTACAAACATGAGCTTGGGTAATACCCTGAGTTTGTTGTGTCACTTTCCTCTCTGGATTATACCCTATGTCTACTCTCGGTTTAGTCTCATTTCTGAATCTTGATTTAGACTTTCATGAATTATTCTCCCCCTTTCTTCCAGATTTGGCTTGTGCCTGTTACTTTACCTTCTAAAGTTAAGCTCACAGTCAAAATTTTGGATTAACTCACTCCTAAAGTTCTATTCCCAATTCATTGTAACTTGGGAAGGTAATCTAGTAAATTAGTCTCTCAAAGACAGTTCCAGGGTTATAATTCAGGACCCAGACATTAAGGCAGGGTCAGATCTCACATCATCTCAAGCAATTTAGCTACTATTATTGCAGTTCTGTGTGTGACTGCCTCAATTGGTGTTAATCTATTATTTTGATTATAAGTTATCAAAAGAGTCAGACCTTTTGAGATTGTTTCCAATTCCACTTCTCATGCCAGTCTTAGGCCAGAACTTATACAGTACACTACCCATTAATTAGACCTGAACAATTAGCACTCTCAAGCAACCAGCAAAATGTTTTTTGTCGGTTGCATGAGAGTGCTGGTTACTTGAGTTCCAGTTAACGAGAATCTCCTGACATTTTTCTATCATCTACCAATCACCATGGATGCCAGTTAACTGAGAGTCTACTGTATTTATTTTGTGAGTAAAAACATCTCTGCTTTAAAAAAAAACAAAACAAACAAAAAGTCTCTGCTTTGATACTAAGTAGAATTGAATCAACAGATTTTCTGGATTTTTTTCCATGCACTTTACTTATCTAGCCTCTCTCTCCTACAAGGATCCTGGATGTATCTCAGAGTTTAACATTACCCTAAAATTATCTCATCAAGTTTCTTCATGCAATGCCATAGAAAGCATTAATTATTATGTTAGTTGAAGCTCTATGTAGCTTTCTAAGCTCTAAATTTTCAATCAATTTTTCCCAGCAACAGTACATATTGACTTAGTGTCATGAGGCTACATATGCATTCCAAAGTTGCATTGTCTTCTTTAGGAAACCAATATGGGGAAAATGCTGAGCGATAACAATTCATGTAGTAATGGAGGGAATTGTGGAGTATTTGTGAAGGTGGTTATTCCAGTTATGCAATGTTGTATAACAAATTTCACTTAAACTTAGTGATTTAGAAGAATATTCATCAGGAATTCAAGAACAGGTACACTGAATAGTTCTTGTTCAGGGTATCTCAAAAAGTTGAAGTTGAGCAGTGTCTGTGACTAGGGTCACCTTGCAAGCTAATTCACTCTTGTGTTTAGTGACTAGGACAGCTGGGACTGAAAAAGTTGGGGCACCTCAGCTTTCTTTATCTCTATGTGATTTCTCTATATGATCTGTGCAGCATGGTTGTTTCAGGACATTCTTACATATTGGTTCAGCGTTCCCCTCCCCCAAGAGGGGGAGAGGGACAGGAAGAGGGAGAGAGAGAGGGAGAGGAGAGGAAAAGGAGAGGAGAGGCAAGGAGAAGAGAAAAGGGAAGGGAAGGGAAGAGAAGAACACCAGATAGAAGCAACATAACCTTTTATGACCTAGCCTTGCAAATTATTTGCCAAATTCTACTGATTGAGACTGAGGCAGTTTTAACAGTCAACCTATGTTCATGGGGCAAAACATAGACTCTACCTCTTGATGAATGAGTGTCAACTTCAAATTTTAAGAAGAGCATGTGGGATAAGATACTTATTATAGCTATCTTTGAAAAGTACAGTTTTCCAATAAGGTGGCATTTGAGTTAGGTATTACAGGATAATGTAGAAGTGATTTTTAAAAAGTCCTTTCTGGATTTCCATCACTTTTCACTCTGAGGAAAGGAGGGTAGTATCTGAGAGGATCTTCTACATTATGTTGATGACAAGCAAAATGACAGTCAAAGTGAATAGGTTTATATTTACATGTTGAATATAGAATTTTTAACTAGATTTTCTTTTAAATACATTTCATACTTGAAATTCATGGATCCTGAGGATAGTCTACCTAGGAAAAAATCACAATTGAAACTCTACTCTACACATTATATTATATAAACTCGTTATACTGGTTTCTTCATGAACATATAGGACTGCTTTGAAGATCAAATAAGGCACTAATAGCAACATATTTAGTGTCATGACTAGCCCATAGAAACAAATCAGTAAATATTTGCTGTTATTTCTTTATTGAAATGTGGATTAAATTAAATGGCCTACCTCAGACTTGAGGAACTTTCTGTTTATAATTTTATAACAGCAAACCGATAAATCAATGAATGCAAAAACTGAAAACTTAACAACTATGACAAAAACTTAAGCAAGGGATTCACGTACTTCTGTAAGTCCTTTAAAAACAGTAGTCTGTAGTAATGTAATACCTTGGTATCATCCTTACCTCAGATGTTTGAGAAGTAGAAATTTAATTTGATGTATGTATTATATATTTTTATTGCTATTTCTCAATTTAGAGTAATCTATTTATTGGTTTCATTTCTCTGGTAAATGGAATATCACAGTAAATGCCTGGTCAGATTTTATTAACAAGTGAATTTATATGTTTGAGGCTGTAAACACTAAAGGGCTATCATTCGCCATTTATTCTCACTTCCTACTGCCAACATGCTACTATGAGATATTAAAAAATTATAAAATAAATGTACAAGTATTTAAAATATATAATCTTTAAATCGATGAATACATTATAACTAAAATATATTAAATACCATATAATTTATTAATATTTTATTATTTTGAGGGAGCTTCTGCCTTGCAGGTACCCTCAAATACATACTTAGCCCACTGGTTATCTATCCAATTTTATTATGTTGAGCATAAGTAACATATTACATTTCATTTACAAGTCATTTATACTATTAGTTTTTCAAGCATAGAGCTTAATTTGTACCATTAGCAACATTTTACCATTTCATAGAGTTTATTGTAAATAGAATCTGCTTTCTTGTATTAGTAATTTAAAACAAGTGTATGTGTATGCATACTATATATGTGTGTGTTTGTGTGTGTGTGTGTGTGTACATATAAACATATTACTTATTTCTTTGATTTCTTATGATAGTAACAATGTATGCAAAGGATAGTAAAGAAATTCTCCTGTGTGAGAGTTTTCTTTTACTTTTTCTTTTAGTCACAAAAGAGTAAAATAAATGAACGGCAAGGAGATAGGAATGCTGTACTCTGAAGTCAAGCATACTGAAGGTAAAGGAAACTATAATAAATAGTAAACAGATTATTCTATTTAATTTAATTTTTTCTACTCTAAGGATCAAGAAATGTGAAACTGCTAAAAGAACAAGTGTGAAGTATACCCTCATGGCTAAAATTTAACTAGAGTGCTCCAGCATTAATATAGCACTCAAAATCAAAACAAATTTAGCTATGCAAGTCACTCTGAAGCCAGAGTAATATAAACTTGTCAAAAATCAGGCTTATATACTAAAGTGCCTTAGTAGTAATTGAAAAAACAGGAAGAAAATAAGGAAAGTTCAAGTTGAAATGGTTATTAACAACCTGCTAAAAATTAGCCTCCAGGACCAGGTAATTCTGAAGAACCTTCTCTATGTACGACTTTATCCTTTGTTATGAGGAACCAATAATTTCTAGAGTGTCTTTCATGAGGATAAAAAAAACCTAGAATTAAGCACGAATCACATTATTTTGCAGTTATATGCAAATACAATTACAGATTTTTTCACTCTGATTTTTGCTGTGTGTGAAGCTCTTTGTAAGTTATTCATTTGTCACAGTCACACTTGCAATTAGCTACCAAATTAATATTAGAAAGATGTTCAAAAATGGTTTTTGTGTATTTATTTAACAGGTTGAAAGTAGATAACCATTCAAGTTCTTGAACACAAGTGACAAGGTGACTATCTCTCGAAAACAAAACAAAACAAAAAGACCTTATATCACTGTTGACAGCTTTAACAGTTCGTCATCATAGAATCGTTTTTATTTGTTTCTGTCAATTTAATGATTGACAATGCTTTAAAAAGTATGCAGAGGTTGTTCTGCAGGTTTATATTGATTAACAGCATGTCCTAATGATCAAATACATTTCATAAAAATATATAAAATTTATGTAGAAATATGTGACAATAGTGCTAGGTTCAGAGACATTTGTAATTGGAAGCTCTTTGGGTAAAGGTCTTTTGATTTCTCAAAGGAAAGCCCTTTAGGTGCCTTTAAAATGCAATTCTGAGAAGCTAAGGAAACTTTTTTTGGCATTCTGTTGAGTGAAGTAATTAGTTTTGCATCTTAACCCATGCACCAGGATTTACGTACTCTTGAGAGTGCTACATGGAACAAATTTGCTCAAAGAGGTGGGTGGCCATTTCACAAATTGAATTTTGACTTTTCTGTGCAGCCTAAACTGCCCTGCAATAGTAAAAAAAATAAATACAAGATGAATTTGATAAAATAATTACTGATTTATATGTAGTTATATTTTGTCACAATTGAATATATTGAAACATTTATTTAGGCAATATGTTTTGTGAGCAAGATAATATTTAGCTGGTTGTATATGATACATATTCAGGATATTTATATATATACAATATATATGTACTATGTACATATATAAACAGTATGTCCATTATATCCATTATTTGTGGATATGTCACAATCCCTTCTGGTTACTCCAAATAAATTAATACATTTAAATAAAAAGAAGGGAAAACAACAATCAAAATACATTTGAAGGTGAATATTTTTATGTAGTACTTTCTAAATCAGCACAAATATCTACTTTTTTCTTGCATACTGTTTATATATATGACAAATAAATTGTATTTTAGATGAGTTATTTGAGCATTTCCCAGCTATACCCATTCAAAAGTCATTTATTTCTAAAGCTCCTCTTAATATGTAAACCAATTATAGTAAAATATGATTTTATTAGCTCATTTCATTAAAATGATTTATTTCCAGTTTTATATGTGATTACTTATGTAAATATAAATTTGGTTTTGATATCACGTATCAGTGGATATAAGTAACACTAATATATGCTTACTAATTAACATAATCTTCCAAAATTATAAGAGCAAATTAAATGTTTAGACTTGGCCTGCAGGGGTTAGATTTATCCATTACATTGATAATGTATCATAACTTTAATATATTTTATAGACATGTAAAAAATGTGCTTATGTAAAATATTTAAAAATATTTGGCCCTCACATAAAGAATAAAATTTTATCACTATGTGGTCATTGGTCAGCTTGATGGATTGCTTAACATAAGATTTGCTTCTTTCCCAACAGAAAACACAATGAGTTTATCCAAACTTACCAAGAGAAAGAAATCTCTGGAGAATTGGCATTAAGTCCTGTGGTTTGGCTTGTCTCAATTTTGATGGATGTCCCATTGCTTATGTTCCCGTAAGTAGAACAATTAAAGTAAAATAGCTATACTGGATATTTTAAGGTTATCAAGGCATTAAATACTCACTACTGGCATTTATAAAAAGATTAAATTATATTTTAAATTAGAGAGATGCAGATTGACAATGAATAAAATAATTAAACTAGGGAAATCTATTATGATACATCTCTTCTATTGTGCCTCAAGATATTTTAAGGTATTTTGAAAGCCAAACAAAGAGGAAATATTCACAAAACTTGTCCATTGAACAATTTGTGCCTTATTTCCTATGTTTGATGAAGTTATCTTAGATAGCAGTGCTAAAAAAAAAAAAAAAAAGAGTTCCTGAGTAGTTAAGATATAAAAAGGCCTCTGGCGAAATTATGACTCTATGTGTTCACTAATTTTTGTGGGGTACTCGCTTTCAACATTTTAAAAATATCTGTAAGGAAACATGCCAACCCATATTAGAAGAATTTTGATAAAGTGATTAGTGTGTAGCAAATATTAGTGTTTATTTGGATAAATATATTAAAATGAGAAAACACAAGTTTTTTTTAAAAATTTTGCTTTCTTTAGAATACATACATGGGATGTGTGTGTGTGTGTGAGAGAGAGACTTATGAACTTGATATGCTTAAAAAGATGGGAGTAAGAATTTTTTTAGTTATAATGATTTGAACTAGAGTAAAAAATTATAAGTAGTTATTGCTACTTTAAATTTTTCAATATTGTTATTTAAACATATTTCTATATAAAATTATTTCAAATTTATTAAAAATGAAAGGGGGGTCCCTTGTGATGTAGTGGCTAGGCTTCAATACTCTCAACGCCATGGCCTGAGTTAAATTCCCAGCCAGGGAACCATCAAAAAATAAACAAAAACAGTAAAAATGAAAGAGATTATTCAATTAGAAGCAAGAATATTTTTATATGTTGAAAAAATCAGAATTAATATGAAATAAAATATTTTTCATATAGAAAATAGAATTTTATAGAATTAAAATATCCCTTTTGTAGAAAAGAAACTATCCTATATTTTACAGTACATTGTACTTAGTAGTTACTAAATAAATATTTGTGATACATGAATAAAAGTATTATTATTCTATTTTGGTAGGCGTGCTAGGGACCAAACAGTTATTCTTTTTCTCAAGCTGTATTATAGGTGTAAGAAGCTGTACATTAATCATTCACACCCAAGCAGTAGAAAGAGTTCATTAGCTAAAAGTGTGCAGCATCTGTTTGTCACTAAAGAAATTGAGCAGAATCACATGAGAAAATTAATTACCCAGGAAATGAGCTCTTCCTAATTGAAGAGGAGAAAAAGTAATAAGAAACATACATCATCATTATGTTTTATACTGGAGGGGATGAGGTCTACTTAAAGTGCTTGATTTTAAACTGGTCTACATGGAACACTCAAAGTGTGTTGACCACTCAAGAGTTGTGATGGTTATCAAGGCTCAGTTAGGTGCTCTTATACTCTATTCTTTTAAAAAGAGAAACTTTCCATTTATTGTCATAGAAAGTTGAAGAGACTAAATGAAAAATGGCTAAAATAAACTTGAAAAACAAGGAGGTAAATGGCAAATGGAGACACAAATATACATGAGTATAATTTTGCTCTATAATTTTATAGAACAATAAATGTTCTGTACTTTTATTTTTCTGAATCAGGTAAATCTGAAATCCACTAGTACCACATAGACATTCTGGAGGGCTTGAGCAGCAAGTAAAATAATATAAGAAAAGGTAAAAATTTAGAGGGAGAACTGTCTCTCCTGTTCAGGCTATTGTGATCTTACCCAGATGATTTGTGCAAGCCTTAATTAGCTATCTGCTCAGTGGCAAATAGCTTATTATGTCCTCACCACACTTGACCATGGGAATTTTTGCTTTAAAATCAAATCTCATTTCCCACAATCTTTTCCCATATATATCATGGAAGCTACACCCAAGCCTGAGCATTTTAACCTCTTAAACTCAAAACTTTACTCTTCTCCTCCACCTCTGCGCTGAAACAGTTTACTTTCTTTTAATGATTCTAAAACATAAATTCTATCAACTGGTTGTCAGAAGGAGTGGGAGTAGGAAGCTGTAAGGAAAGCTCAGGTTTCTAAAGATTTAAATTCCTCTTGACGTGTAGGTGGAGAACAGATTTGCTTTATTTCCACCTGGTGAATCCACAGCAACTGATAGAAATCTAGACAGGGAGGTATTGTCTCATTCTCCCTACATGTACTGTCACTTCTCATTATTCAGAATAGTTAAGTTATATAAGATCCCTGCACACACTAAATTAGTAAATACTGAACCATTACTCCTAGGCAAAATAGAGAATTAAGTTCCTGCAAGTCTCTGGTCACAGCATTTTTATCAACCAATCAAAACAAAACCTCTTTTTATGTGTATTTATATTAGCTAAGATACTTTATCTAATACATATTGTTGATTCATTAACAACGAACTAACAACAAACAGCTCTATAACTCATACTTGAACAAACTTTATATCACATACTTATTTTATCCATAAGGCACATCATAGCCTTCTTGCACTTAGGAACACTGGACAACACTTCACCACTATGCTTGGGGCCCATTTGAAACAACAAAATAACCAACAAAAAACTCCAAATTAGGAAAAGATGGCACTAAATAGATTGCAAAAAGAAGACCTGTTTGGAGTATGAGTGTTGAAATAAGAAGGCAGAGTGTGGCCTTGTTTGATCTCAGCTGGGAAGATGCACACTGGGTAATTCTAAATTTTCACTGCTGTGCACACATCAATAAAGGACTATGTAAGCTCTGCAGTAATTGATTTTGTGGTTACACATAAATTTTAGTGAGAAGGCAAATTCGCAAAACAAATCTATGAATAATGAGTATTGATTGTATATATGCACACAATAATCATTATTATACATAATAATATATGCAACATATAATTATTAAATATGTATATATGTAGAATCACAACTATCTAAATGGCCTTGACCTTATCAACAGACTGAGCAGGAATAATTAAGGAGAAGAACTGAATTATATATATTAAAATAATGTTTGGCAACTATACTTACTTACTTTTAACCTCCAAAGATTATTATTAAGACTCAAAAAAGATGTACAGAGCTGGGTGAGACAGAGACATGATATAAGCCTTGAGTATAGATGGGAAATATAATTTTTTAAACCATAGTAAGAAATTAACTTAAATAAAATCCAAATGGATTGAAATGTCACTTGTTTTCAAAGCAATAATGACTGTGAGGAAGTCAAGGTACCTCAGCACTGACAATTGAAATTATAAAAATGTATGAGAATATTGCTATTATTGATGGCAAAAGTGCTAAGTGAACTTTATCTCATGGAAGTTAAAAAAATTAACCTAAATTTCCACAAAATATAAATTGAAAATTAGTAAGTACTTTATGTTATGTTATGTTATGACATAAGACAAAACTATTCATTTGTTTGTTCATTTATATATCTATGTATTTCATTGATGCAAAATTTCAGTTTCTAAGAGCTATTGACTATAATTGAGATAAAACCAAGTGACACAAAACTTCAAAATTTAATGAATAAATGCAAATAAAGGAGAAAACCTTTTCTAGAATGTTTGGTTTTTATGATTATCATGAGTTATATAATGACTTCATAATACAATATCACCTTGCTTACACTCTGCTATGGGGTCATGTATCCCAGTACAAATTTTGGCAAAGAAAACTCAATCTGCCTGAAAAGGATGCAGACTTCCTAAAATGACCAGTGAGATCTCTCCTGACAAATATATAGTGTAGAGTGATAGTGAATTCTGCTGTGTCAACATGCAGAACTTAAGTAGATAGGCCATTGACTTTGCATGGCCTACTGGGATCCAAAAAGACTGCATGTTTTCTGTACTCTAAGGCAATCAGGATAACATAATTTCAAAACCAGCACTTGGAGCAGGTACTAAGGAAGACTAAGGACTTAAATTAATCAGAAATAGATAATCAGAAACAATCCAAAGCAAAATTACTTGATATTAAATAAAGTAAATCAAAATTACCTCCTAAGGCTGTCTCAGTTGGATCAGGAAATTTGAGAATGAAATTTAAACATAAAAGTGCCATATATATTGTTTTCTTTTGGGAATAAAGAAGGGGTTTTGGGGAAAGTTTCCAATGTATAATTCTTTTCCACCATTATCCATGATTGTAGTGCAGGAGAGGGAGCAGCAATAAGCAGGCGTTGGGTATGTGTAACACATTTAGGTGTCAGTTCTTTTCAGTTCAGAGAGAGACTGACTTGCATTTGACTCATTCCCCTTTTCTCTGAAGTTTTCTATATCCACTGATATGTATAATGAAAATGAGTCATTGTAATATTAAATGCTAGGTAATCTATAATCTTGGTAAGTTAATATTTCCAAAAGTAATGTCCTTGGCTTTTATTCTATATTTCAAGAAAAGCCGAAAAACAATGCATATGTGCAGTTATAAGCATAGTAAGTTCCTACAGAGTGCATAGATCTAACAGCTTCTACCACTTGCATTCAATATTTCTAATGAATTAAAAGTTTTCAAATTTTCAATTATAGTTGGCATACAATATTCTATTAATTTCAGAAGCACAACATCGTGGTTAGACATTTATATAGCTTATGAAGTGATCCCCCAATAAGTTTAATATATATCTGACACCATACATAATTATTACCATATTATTGACTCTATTTCCTATGCTGTAATTTACATTCCTGTGACTGTTCTTATAACTGGTAATTTGTACTTCTTAACCCCTTCCACTTTTTTACCCTTCCCCCAAACCTCTCCCATCTGATAACCATCAATTATTTCTCTGTATCTATGAGTTTGTTTCTTCTGAGGATTTTTAAAATGATACTCTGTTTATAACTGGGAGAGAAATATGTGATACCTACTTTTATAATTTTTTTCCATAGTAATAAATCAAATACTTCTATACCAAGCCAAATCCTTCAGTACTGTATTAGAGTGATCATGTACTCTTGACAAATATCCAACTTCATCCTAAGGATATCCTATTTTAAATAATTAAAATACTGCTCAAATTTCAGAAAATTTTCACTGTGATTTCTCAACATCCTTATATAAAAATTCTTACCAGCCTGCTGTATCTTTTACACACTTGAGATAGCTGTCCTTCAGCAGGCACTGAAGTATTTCATTTGTAATTTGCAAATCCTCTGATGGAGTGTGAAGATCAAAACACTTACTAATACTATAAATGTGTGTCTGGGATTTGAAAGAGAGAAGAATGTATATAAAGCTACTTAATCACAGCCTACTCCATGAATTTTTTACTCATATGATTAATTATAATAATAAAAATGAAGTGAGAGTGAATTTCAATATTATTTCTAAAAAGTTATTTTGCATTAAATATATTTTAATCAAATGTAATTAATTTAAAATTTCATAATAGGATATCAACTTTAAATATATGGAAGAACGTCTGCCAATATCTTTTAGGATTTGAGAAGGGTTTGCAGTTTATTTTTGCAGTTTTGGTGCATTTGGTCTCATCATTTCAAATAAAAAAAATAAAATCACACTCGATTATTTAAATTTATAGAGAATGTAAATTAAACTATTATTATTAGCTTAAATTCAACTGTTAAGAAATAATGTTTTAAAAAAAAAGAAATAATGTTTGACTCAAATATTTGAAGAGATGTTCAAATCTTTGAAAATATTTCATAAAATTTGGACAGTAAAAGCATTTTTATTGAAAACAATGAACATGACAGAACACAAAATCAAAGAACTTTATAAAAATATAGTTTTGATGTTGAGTTTGACTATGACTTTTTAAATATACCACCGAACACAAGATCCATGAAAGAAAAAAATTTTGTTGTACTTCATTAAAACTTATGCTCTGCAAAAGACACTGTTAAAGGAATTAAAGACAGTTACAAACTCGGAGAAACATATTTGAAAATCAGATATCTGACCAAGTAATTTATCCAGAATATACAGTGCAAAACTAAACAATAAGAAAACAAATTACCAAGTTAAAAATGGGCAAAAGATCTGAATAGCCAACCTCACAAAAGAAGATATATAGATGGAACTCAAAACATATGAAAAGACACTTACCATCATATGTCATTTAAGAATTGTTAATTAAAACAACAATGAGCTACAACAACACATTTATTAGAATGGTTGAAATTCAATCAATGACAATACCAAGACTGGAAAAGATGTGGAGCGACAGAAACTTTCATTCATCCCTGGTGAGAATGCAAAATATTATAGCTACCTTGGAAAAAAGTTTGAAAATTTCTTACAAAAATAAACATACACTGCATGCAATCCAGCAATCGCACTCCTTGATCTTTACCCAAAATGAATTGAAAAATTATGTCCACACAAAAACCTTCACACAAACATTTATAGCAGCTTTATTTATATTTGCCAACACTTGGAAGTAACTAAGATTTCCTTTAAAAGGAGAATGGATTAAAACAAAGAAGAACCTGTAATACACCTATACACTGGAATATTTTACAGTGTTTAAAAGAAATGAGCTATCAAGCCATGAAAAGACAAGGAAGAAGCTTAAAATGCATATTAAGTGAAAGACACCAATCTGAAAATGCTACATAGTATGTTAACATCTAGTATGGACAAGTCACTGTGCTTGGCACTGGTAATAATGAGAAAAAAGAAACACACAGTCACTGCTTTAAAGTGTATGTTATGATCTTTTTGAGGAAGATAAGTAAGTTCCTTAATACAGATCATTGTTAATTTATTCATTAATGGATCAGAATTTGACTATTGGATGCTTATGATGTGTCAGAAACTACTCTGATCTCAAACAGTTGGAAATATAAAACAAATCAAATAATCAAATATGACTATATCAGAAATATGTGCAATGAAGAACTTAAAACTAAGTGATGACACTTCAAATTGGTCATGATTAAGCACTTGATATGGGGCAATTATTCTGACTATAAACAATTATGAGACTGGTCAAAATACATGAAGCAACTATTTTCCAACTATGGGAGAAAAGTAAGATTTAACAATCTTTATGGCTTCTGATGCAAGGCAATTTTCTGACTGTGGTGAGGGAAGGTGGAGCCCAAGCAGAATATTGTCACATTTGACTTCAAAGAGAGAGATCAGCATTTATGACTGTTTAGGCAGCTAAGGTGTGTATTAGTATACTAGAGAGAAGAGAGAAGTGCAGAGAATGAGCTCCAGAAATCTGCATGTAGATCCATTCTATCATTGAGCCAAATATAAGGTAGACTTGCAAAGTCCGAGATCCCATGAGTCCTAGCAAATAACAATTGTTAGAAAATTGTGAAATTACTGGACATACAGTGAGTGCTATTCACTGAATCACAATGCTAGAAGGCATAGAAATTTCATCGTCCTGGCTTTTAGAGACCTCAATGGAACTGGCAGCATTTCATGATCATCCTAGAAAAACCATACCTTAGGAGTTTGGTTACTAAAGCCCTAGAGAAAAAGTTGCATTAGACCTCCTCTAATAAAGCTTAAAACCAAGCCATAATATCTTTTTCTTTCTTTTCTTTTCTTTCTTTTCTTTTTTTTTTTTTTTTTTTTTTTTTTTTTTTTTTTTTTTTTTTTTTTTTTTTTTTTTTTTTTTTTTTTGCCTTTTGGTATGTGCATAGCTCCCTGGCTGAGAATGGAACCCAGGCCGCAGCGCTGACAGTGCCAGCGCCGAAGCCTTAAGCCACTACACCATCAGGGAACTCCCCCAAGCCATAATATCTTCAAACTGATCCACTAGTTAATTAACTGATTGTCAGAACAAATTTTCATAATCTCTTAAGGAAGAAATGTAAATCCCGGCTCTCAACATACAAAATTTAAAATACATAGAATACTATAAAAAGCCAACATGTATGCCAAGAAGTGACCCATTTCGAAAATAATAGTCAAAATAAAAAAAAAATTAGAAGAGGCAAAATTTTCAATGATCACACTGGACCTTAAAATTATTTTTATAAAAATGTACTCAGATTTAAAAAATAAAGTCATTCTGAATGAACAGACGTGGAAATACAGACTCTACAAAATTGGTCTAAATGGAAAGTGTAGAACTGTAAACTCCAATGATTATCATGAAAATTATACTGGATGGGCTGGAAGAAACCAGAAGAGGGATTATGTTCACTTGAATACATATCAATTAAAATGATTTGATTTGTGTTTTAATGCTGAGAAATACATGAACTTTAATAAGATTTGGAGCAATTTTAAGTGGTCAAACATACATATATTTGAGTCCCTATGAGAAAAGAGAGAAAATAGGGCAGAATAAAACATTAGGTGAGTTAATGGATAAAAGTTTCCTAAATTTAGTTTAAAAAAAATGAGCTTACAGTTCCATGAATCTCAGCAAACTCTAAACCGGATAAGAAAAAAATGAATAAATAAATAAATAGGAACATCATTGCCAAACTACAGGAAATGAAAGATAAAGAGAAAAATTTGAAAGCAGCCAGAGTCAATCAGAACATTATATACAAGAGGATGTTTTTTTATTGTTATCAGAAACAATGGAATCCAGAAAACAAAAAATTCATATATTTAAAATGCTGAAAGAAAAAAAAAGTCTAAGAACATATAGTAAATGAAGAAATGTTTATTCAAGAAAATTTCCTAAATCTCAGTGAGAATAGTGAGAGTCTGTGGCACTTGAGCCGCAATCTGTTCCTAACTCACCACCTCCCGTCTCAGCATAATGGAAGCTCCACTCTGAGTGATGTGGCCATGAAAATGCCCCTTTCCTCAGCTGTGGGTCGAAGGCTATGGTATCTCTCTAACATGACAGTGTATTAGCATTTCTCATCCTCTATAGCTCCATGATTTAAAGATGAAATTCAATGTTAGTGTGGCCAAGAGCTCCTGTTCCCATCCTAGCCCCACTGGTAGGTTAAAATCTATACCCGAAGTGTGACAAGTCAAGAATACTGGGGCCGTGAATGCCCTCTGCCTAGCTCACTTGCAGGGCAGAAGTTCCACATGGGATTCTAAGAAGACCAATATATACTGTTCCTGTCTAGCATCTTTTCCTAAATTAGGGGTGACACTCCAATAGAATCATGCAACTGTCCCTGCTCTAACTCCAGAGCTGTGGCTCATAGATTTGCCCAGAGAGAGAGGTAGGCCACAAGAGCAGAGAACTCTGAAGTTGTCCCTAGAGGAACTGAGTTTATTTGGAAGAGTGTGGCAAAGTTCAAGTGTTGGAATTATATAGAAAACAATGTGTATTTGAGTGGTAGCTCCATGACAGCAGCCAGTTTAACTGTAGGCCAATAAATTTATCAGCAAGAACCAGGAAAAAAAAATCAGTCAAGGAAAGTCCTCTTGTAGTGAATGCAATTCAAAAAATGACCACAAAACTACCCCTGCAAAAGAACTGAAATTTAATTTGGTCAGATTATTAAATGATTTATGCCCCAGGGCATTGTTGAAAAACAATGGAGTGTGTATTAGTCAGGGTTCTCCAGAGAAACAGAACCAATAGGAGGATTATATGCACAAAAAGATTAATTATGAAATACTGACTGACACTATTATGGATGCTGACAAGTCCCAAGATCTACAGGGTGAATTGGTAGGCTAGAAATTCCAAAGAGCTGATGGTGTAGATCCAGTCCAAAGGCTGGCAGGCTTGAGACCCAGGAAGCGATGATGTTTTAGTTCTAGTTCGAAGTCAAGAAAAAGCTGATATCTTAGTTCAACTGCAGTCAAGCACAAAGAATCCTCTCTAATTTGGTGGAGGATCAGCCTTTTTGTTCAATTTAGGTCTTTAGCTAATTGGATGAGGTCCATGCACATTAGGGAAGGCAGTCTATTCAGTTTACCATTTAAATGTTAATCTCATCAACAATTCCTTACAGAAACACCCACAGTACTGTTTGACCAAATATCTGGGCACTCTATGGCACAGTTAAGTTAACAAATATAATTAATCATCATAGAGGAATCAATTGACAATTTATAGAATCTAACAACTGAATGTGATAAGACAGCTTAATACAGTGATCAGGAAAAATATAGTCCAAGAAAGCCTTGCAAAAGCACTTTCATGCCAAGGTGGCTGCGGGCATGCCCAAGGCCTAACCCTCTAAGGAAAAACATGAGAAACTTCACAATATAGGGAAAATAGATGTCACTAACAAAATCCAGCCAAGATACTAAACAAATGGATTTAACAAGACCTGGGGAGGGGATGTATCCAAATTTGCAACAATATATTATTTAACATGTCCTGTTTTCAAAACAAAATTACAAGGCATGCAAAGTAACAGGAAAGTTTAACCCATATATGGGGGGAAAGCAGAAACAGAAATTGCCTGTGACAGGGCCCAGATGTTGTATTTTAACAGAAAGTAACTTCAAAACAACCATTATAAATACATTCAAAGGACTAATCAAAATCATGCAGAAAGAACTAAAGGAAGTTTTGATGATAATATCACATTGAATAGAGGATATCAATGTAAGATAAATATTTTTTGAAAAACTATGTAAATTCATGCATTATAAATAAAGAAGTTGAAATTAAATTTTTACTAGGATCTCAACAGTAGATTTTAACTGGCAAGAGAAAAAGTCAGTGACCATAGGTTGATAGAGATTATGAAATCCAAAGAACAGAAAGAAAAATGAAGTAAGAAAAACAAACAGAACTGCAGTGAAATATGGGACACCATTAATCACACCAATATGTGCATAATAGAAGTATCATAATTAGAAGAAATAAACAAGAAGAAAAAATAATAGCTGGAAACAACAAATTTGATGAAAAACTAAGCTACACATTCAAGACAGATATGTAATATGCAAACATTTTCTCCTCTTTTGTGGTTTGTCTTATCACTTTGTTGATGTGGTACATTGAATGGTAAATTTTTTAATATTGATGACATATTTTTTTATCTTTTCTTTTCATGTACTTTGCATGTCATATCTAAGAAGGCTTTGCCTTACTGAGGTCACAAAGATTTACTTGTGTTTGAGATGTTAGCTATGGGTTTTTCATGTATGCCTTAAATAGATTGAGAAACTTTCCTTCTATTTTTAGCATTTTTATTAAGAAAGGGTATTCAGTTTTTTTTTCAAATATTATTGTGTGTCTATTGAGATGACTATGTGGCTTTTGTTCTTTATTGTATGTTATATTATATTAATTTATATCATAAACCACCCTTGCATGCCTAGGATAAAATCCACTTGGCCCTGGTGTCTAATTCTTGATATATATACCTGGGTTTGGTTGGCTTATGTTTTGTTGAGGATTTTTGTATATTCATAAGATATATTAGTGTGTAGGTAGCTTTTTTTTCTTTCAGTAATGGCTTAGTCCGAATTTGGTATTAGAATAATATTGGTCTCAAGGCAAGAGTTGAGTAGTCTTTTCACTTACATTCTTTGGAAAATTCATGAAGAATTGATATTAATTCATGTTTAAATCTTTGCTAGAATTAACCAGGCAAGCCATCTAGGCCATGGCATATCTTTGTGGGAAGTTTTTAAATTTGTGGGAAATTGTTTTTCTGGGAAAACATTTATCACAAATATTTTTTAACTTTCTTTTTGACTTTGCCTTTTTCCCACTGGTTATTTAGGTATGCATTAATTTGAAAATATGTGTGAATTTTCAAAATTTCTTTCTGTTATTGATTTTTAATTTTATTTCATTATGGTCTGTGATATAATATAAAAATATTTTTGTTTTGGTTCCTGGTCCCTAGAACAGAACTTCTAGTATCCTTAGCATTTCATGAGTGATATATCTTTTGTTATTCATAATGAGACACTTTTGATCACACCTGAGTTTATGCTAATGAAACGACATAGAATGGGACCCCTAGAGAACCTCAGGATGAGACTGGTCCCTGGAAAGACTAATTGATCAGAGAGTTAGAACTTTTAGTTCCATTCACTGACCTCTAGGAAAAGGCATAGATGGGGCTGGAGATTGAATTCTATAAAAACTCTTGAACAATGAGATTCAGAGAACTTCTGGGTTGATGAACTCTTTGAAGTATTGGGAGGATGTGATGCCTAGAAATGGCATAGAAGCTCTATACTCCCGACTCCATAACTTGCTGTATGCATTTCTCCCATTTGGCTGCTACTGAATTATATTCTTTACAGTAAACCTGTAAACATAAGTAAAGTGTTTCCCTTAGTTATGTGAGCCATTCTAGCAGGGTAGTGGAAACCCCAATTTATAGCCATTAAGTCAGCATCATGGATGGCCCAAGACTTGAAACTGGCATCTGAAGGAGGAGTGATCTTGTGGAAATGAACACCTTAACTTATGGAATATGATGCCAGCTTCAGGTAGTTAGTGTTAGAATTGAATTGAATTGTTGGACATCAAGTTGGTGCTAGAGAATTGTTTTTTGTTCTGGGAAAACCTTCTAGGTCAGAGAACATAGTTTCTATGATTATAGTATTTTTGAATTTATTAAGGCTAGTTTTGTAGCCTAAAATATGGTCTAGCATAGGGAATATTCAATGTGCACTTGAAAAGAATGTATATTCTGCTTCCGTTGGGTAGAGTGTTTTAATAGATGTTTGTTAGGTGTTCTCACTTGATAGTATTGCTTAAGTGTTATATGTCCTCATTGATCTTTTGCGTAATTTTTCTACTCATTATTGAATGTGAACTACTGTAGTCTCTAACTATTCTTGTTGAATTGTCTATTTCTCCCTTTAATTCTCTTTTGCTTCATATGTAGAAACTTTGTATCACATGGATGGCTAAAATAAAAAAGTCAGACATTTGTGTTGACAAAGATGTGGAAGAACTGAAACTTTCATACATTTCAAATGGCAATATAAAATGGTACACCCACTTTGGAAAAACAATTCAGCAGTTCCTCAGAAAAATAAGTATAGA
The DNA here is from genome assembly GCA_004026885.1 of Lyroderma lyra. Classification (NCBI taxonomy): domain Eukaryota; kingdom Metazoa; phylum Chordata; class Mammalia; order Chiroptera; family Megadermatidae; genus Lyroderma; species Lyroderma lyra. The sequence goes on along the minus strand of PVJL010010253.1, from coordinate 15,732 downwards.
GTTATCATATGAATCAGAAACTCCACTCCTATATCCAAGAAAATACATGAAAAAAAATGAAGCAATATGCCCATAAAAACTTGTACATGAATATTCATAGCAGCATTATTAATACTAGTCAAAAGTGAAAATAACCCAAATTGCCATCAACAATAATGGATACACAAAATGTTGTATATCTATACCACAAAATATCATTCAGCAATAAAAGGAAAGAACTATTGACATATAACCAGGATGAAACTTTTTTATGTGTTTATTTTTGTTTCCTTTAAAAACATTTTAGTATACAAAAATTCAAGCATATACAATCATAAAGAGAATGGATTAATAAACCCCACCAATGTACCTACCACACAGCTTCAGAAATTATACTGATTCTTGTTTTACTTGCCAGCCTAGTTTTACTGATCCTACACCTACTTCCCTCTCTGCAGTGGAATATTTTAAAGGAAATTCCAGATATTGTATCATTTCACAGGATGAACCTTGAAAACATTACACTAAATGAAAAAAACCCGTAACAGAATGTCATATATTATATGATTTATTTTATATGAAATGTCGAGAATATGCAAATATATAGAGATAGAAAATAGATTAGTGGTCACCCAGGTTTGGGAGTGGGGAGTGTCAGAGAAATGAAGAGTGACTGTTAATTGGCAACTGGTTTCTTTTAGAGGGTGAAAATATAAATTTATTGCAGAGGTTGTTAATCTCTGTGAATATACTAAAAGCTATCAAATTGTATACTTGAAATGGGTGAATGAGACATATATGGCAAACACAAATGAAAAATAAGAAAAATAAACTTTTATTCCTTTTAGTACAAAGAATAAAAAAAAGACTCTATGTCCTCTCTTAGAATGTTTACTTAAGAAAGTAATTGTAAACTGTTCCTACCACTTAGATACATATGTAATTATTTTTCAAACTAAATAAGCTTCCAACTAACTTTACAATCCAGAAATGTTCTTAAAACTTGGGAACGATCTCTTTGAGGTGTAATCATTATGAAAGATAGGGCCCATATCTCCTATTTTCTGTGGGAGGATAAGGGCCTAACTTTAGTGGGTGCCTTGCTCCAAGTTACAAACCCACCTCCTATAAAAAGATCTGAGTAATTTATTTTCCTTTTAAAATGCAATTAACAAGCACAGATGTCTACCTGAATTACAAGGTTAACTTAATAAATTATGTGTGACAAATGGTGATGTCATGTTCTTTTACTTAAGGAATAGTTATCATTTATCTCAAGAAAATTTATGCAATGAAATGAATATTCTTGTCTATATAAAAGTATACAATTTCTTTCTGTCTTACGGTCTCTTTAGCAGATTGCCTGTGATGTGCATTACATTCTAGTTCAATACTTATCCAATAATGAAACAATTTTTTCTCTCTTCCACTTTTCTGAAGAAGTTTTGGGAGGTTTGGAAGATTTTATTTTTAATTATATGTCTCCAACATATGGTATGTGAATCATACTTTAATAAAGCTGTTATTTTAAAAATGAAGGATACGATACATCATTGTACTTTTTCATTTATAATTGTCAAATATTTCCTCTACATACAGTGGGAGCCATATTATACACTATTATAATTTTTGTTTTACCCAGAAACATAATTTAGAAAACTCAACAGGAGAAGGAAAGTCTATTCTATTTTATTTAACCATAATTTTTCTTTCTATTTTTTCCTTTCTCATGTTCCAAGATTCTTTTCAACATGCTGTTCCTTAGACCCTGTCTTAGTCTGTTCAGAGAGACATAAATACACACACACACACACACACACACACACACACACACACACACATTATAGACATTATAGACTGGGTGGCTTAAGCAACAGAAATTAATTTTCTTACAATTCTGAAGACTAACAGACTGAAGTCAGGGTGCCAGCATGGTCAGCTTTTCCTGGCAGAGCTCTTCTTGGCTTGCATACAGTCACTATCTTGCTATGTCCTCACATGATAGAGAGAGAGAGACAATTTCTAAAATAAGACCATAGTCCTATTGGATTAAGGCCTCATCCTTATGACTTCATTTAGCCTTTATTACTTCCATAAAGGCCAGATAAAGTCATATTGGGGGTTAAAGCTTGAATATATATATTTGGGGGAGACACAATTCAGTCCATAGCAGATTCGAAGCTCCTTAGCTAGTCTTCTTTTTTCTTTCTAACTTCCAGTGTTTGCTTAGATTTGTTTTATATATAATGTCCAGAGATTTTAGTTGTATTTAATGAGAAGGAAAGGAACGAGTGTATCTACTACATCTTTCTAGAAGCAGAAATGTACCAAGAAATAATTTTGATTTCTACACTTTACTCCAACTTGTAACATGGCAACATCAGTAGACTGCAATGAAAAATGTATAAATAATGAAATAGCTATAGCAATCACAAAACTATACAAATATGAGGGCTATCTGGAAAATATCCAGCTATGTAATATTAAAAATAGAGGCATTTATGGCTGGAATTTTTTCTGGACAGCCCTCACTTATACACTAAAAAATGGATGAATCAAAAATAGAATTAGAAAAAAAGCTCAGTAAACTTGAAGGAAAGAGAAAACAAACAGAAAAGAAAAAAGAGTAAAATGGCAAATTTATATCCTACATATCAATAATATCATTAAATGTGAAAAGTCTAATCTACCTCTAAAAGAGAGGTTGGCAAAGTGGATTTAAAAAATGACCCAATCATATTGTGACTATAATTATCTCATGTCAAATCTAATGTATATAAGTAGGTTGAAAGTAAAGAATGGAAAATGATTTGTTATGCAAACACTAACCAAAAACAAATATGAATGGCTATATTAATTTTAGAAAAGTAGACTTAAGACAAAGAAAATCAGAGAAAGAGGTAGAGCATTACATACTGATATAAAGCTCAGTATACCAATAAAAAATAGCAATTCTGGATATTGATGCACCAAGCAACAGAATGGCAAAATATATAATCAAACACCAATAAAACATAAAGAGGACAAATGGACAAAACCTAAATTATAGTTAGGGACATCAATAGCACTGTGTCAACAATGGATGTTACAGTTTATAGATGATATATTATAGAATTGTATACTTTAAACCTATGTAACTTTATTAATCAATGTCACCCCAATCAATTTAATATAAAAAAAAATCCTAGACAAATGAATAAAACATATTTTCCAGTGACTAATGTGAGACTCAATAAGGTGGAATTTTTCATAGGATTTCCTAGTTGCTAATTTCAGAGTTAATACTATACCCCTAAACTTCTCACAGCTAATTTTGTGTGTTTTTCAATAGTTTTAAAATTGTGTTTTCCTTCATTTAAATCATTAATAGTTCTCAATTTATCTTTTGTATAGTGGAAATTAAAACCCTATTATTTCTTACAATATACATTCATTTTAACCATCATCGTTATTTGATATATCCATTATTTTACAATGACTTCCACTTGACTTTTGTTCTATTTTGAGTTATATGGCTGTTGGAGCTGCTTCTATGTTCTTTATTCTGTTCTTTTGACTAAATGTTACAACCCCTGAGCTAATAGCACACAGTTTTAATTACTATAACTTTATAATAATTTGTACTAATAGTAGGATAGTCTAATTCCTTATTCTTCATCAAGAAAATGACTGTGCCCCCTCTTGGATATTTATTTTACACTTATGCAGTTTAGAATTCATTAATGGAGTTCCATTAACTTCTTGTTGAGATTTTTTGAAAATGAAATTACATTAAGCTTAGAGGTTTAAATTTAGAAAGAAATGACCTTTTTATATTGATTTCACATGTAACATGACATAACATTTTCATTTAGTAAGTACCTTTATTTTCCAAGTAAGCTTTCCGAAATATATAACAGACTAATCCCTTGTTCTGCTTCAGTAATGATAATGGTCATCAAGAAATCAATCAATCAATATATGTGAATTATTTCAATGGGTTTTCTTGAAGTAAATACAAGAAGCCAAATATAATTTGGCTTGCTTAGAGAATATATAGCTTCCTTTCTCAAATTAAGAAGAAATCAGTTGCTTGTACTCTTGGTTATTTGAACTTAGTTCCTCAAACCTTCTAATACTTAGTGATAATTACTATTAAAATAGGACATGATTTTTTCTGCATATCTTGGCTTTATCTTTTCTAAATTAAAATGTTATTTTATGAAATTCATATTTTAACTCAAAATACCCCACAGATTTTATACACAGGTATGTGTGTGTTTGTGTGTGTGTGTGTGTGTGTGTGTGTGTGTGTGTGTGTGTTTGTGTGTGTATGCATTTGCAATTAAACATTTAAGGGCATTTATTATTTAAGAAAACACGAATTACTGAAAAAAATCATATCTCATATACTTTCAAAGAGAGTTCTTTGACATTGAAATTATTGTAGCTTAAATATGCACCATTTGTTCTATAAATTCATCACATAGACTGTTTCATCATATCACCAACCTGAGAATCCTGAGAATCCTGCAGTTAATATTTCCAAGCATCATACGATAAAGCAAACCATCCTTCAATTATACTGCACTATTTTCTATAAGGAGTAGTCATGACTGTTTTTCATTTGTTGTTTTCCTTGCTGATTTTGATGTTTAGATTACTAAGTTATATTTGTTAACTTATTTAATCAATAAAAATGATATGAAGCATTATTCAAAATATACAGATAAAAAATCAGGACTTAAAGATTAAGTAACTAGCCCAAGGTAATACAGCTAATAAATGGAAGAGACTAAAAAACCCAGTTATGTTTAACACCAAGGTTTTAAATACTTTTGTACACCTTTCCAAGAGTAATGAGGTCAAACCAAATCTAGGAAATTTATGTTAAAATGCCAATTATGCATTTACTGATTTGAGAAATTTCTTGAAGTTTAAATTGACATTTTAGTTGCTTGCATGAGCATGTATTCACTAACACTAGAAGACCTTGATAAACTTGAAGCTCTCGGGGCCATTCATAGTTATTCATGCATTTCTTAAACCAATGTTCACATGTGTAGGAGAGAGAAACTATCCCATTGGGCAAGCAAACACTTATGAAACCAGAAATATTTAAAATTAATTACCTCAATGTGAATCATATACTTGAATACCTTTGAGTTAAGTGTGCTTTGGAGCATTTTGATTATTATGTTTTTCTATAGGGAAGGAAGTCTTGACAAAACATTTCATTAGTTACGGAACATATTGTGAGTAGGTAAACATAAAGGTCATAAGTTTTTATACAAGAAGAATCCATAAATTTAATTGTAGAGTGAAGTAAGGATGCAATAATTTCAGTTATTTCTGAAGAACTAGGAGTAATTACCAAAACTAATTATATTGGTCTGGCCTGAGGTTAACAGCTAGCAAAGAGTGACACTTGGCTCTTTATAAAAGGCAGCAATTATAAATGTTTGCTTGAACTCACTGTGAATGAATTTTATGAAAATCAAATTTAAGTTAATACGTACAAAGTTTGGAACAAGCACTTCAATGTGTAATATGTGAAGTTTCAGTATCAATGAATCAGATGTGTTATGGATCTGTAGAAAGTAAAAGCACACATTCACACAGAATAAAAGACTAACTTTCCAATTTAATTTTTCAGGGTACAAACTCTTATCAGATGTGAAGTGGCACTTTAAGGTAGGAGCAGATGCTTCAATTTGCAGCATAAATTATCTTGATCCCCAGAGTTCCTAATAGGAGGAATACAGATGATGGTGACATGGATTGTGGAAGGTAAGATCAATTCATACTATGAAACTGCCCCTTTGACTCAGGTCTTGAGTAACCAAACAGAAATAACTTATAGCAAAATGAAACACTTCCATTTAAGGAAATTTTTATTAACCTTGTGGCCTCCCTCTTCTTGGATCAAATTCAGAATCGAAAAAGAAATATACAGTTGACCCTTGAACAACATGGGTTTTAGATGCATGGGTCCATTTATATACAACTTTTTTCTATAAATACATATAATACTGTAAGTGTATTATCTTTTCCTTATTATTGTCTTAATAAAATTTTCTTTAGCTTACTTTATTGTAAGAATATAGTATATGATATATACAATATATAAAATATGTGTTAATAGACTATGTTATTCGTAAGGCTTCTGTCCATCAGTAGGCTATTAATATGTATGATTTGGGGGAGTCAAAAGTTATAGAGGAATTTTTACTGTGCATTGGGGTAGATGTCCTTAATCCCTACAGAGTTTAAATATCACCTGTACTTTCCCAAAGAAAGCAGATTTTCCTGGAGCAATATTCTAACCTCAGCTTTCTGTTGTTCAAAGAAGCTCATTTCTCACCTTCTGTCTGATTTAATGGCTATTTTATCTGGAGATTGTCAGAAAGACAATTGGGTGACACATGAAGCTGTTAGCCAGACAAAACAGAAAAATTAATTGTTATTTTTTTATTTCAAAAAAGCCTGGGTACCTGCTGATAATTTATATATATATTTACTAAGAATTTTTGTTATGCTCTAATATGACTGCTTCATAATCTAATAGTTTGCTAGAGCCAGCTATGAAATCTAATAATCTAAACATCTAATAATCAGATATAATATCTAATAATCACTCTTTATATATGAACTTTGATGAGCCATGGAGTTTTGTGACAGATCTTGATGAAGAGTTCAAGGAATATATGTTTAATGGGGGAAGACTGGCTGTTTCTAACTATAATGAAGACCTGAAAGAAAGAAAATTATAAATTCAGAGTTTTAAATTCCCAGATCATGGCACCCTTATCATTACTCTGCTGAAGTTCTTAACTCAAAGACTTCAGTTAGCACAGGCAAAAATCATGTACAAAGTCTATTTCTGTGGGTTATTGAATTACAATATAGATTGACTGCAAAGCCTCAACAAGTTTTTTATATATAGGTAGAAATTAAAAAAAAAATAGGACCCTGAGAAATAAGATGCTTCTATTTGGGAGGATTTGCAGGCCCTCTGAGTACCCAAATCTTGCTCAGCTTCCCTTGCTGGCAGAAGCATCTTCTTTGTCCCATTTGCAATGAAGATATTCCAGAGCTTTTTTTTAAAAAAGATTTATTCAGACATACTTCAAGTACTATGCTATCTACCTAAATAAAGTATACAACTTTATGTGCATATTCACAGATATGTACAATAATCACCACAGTCAATTTGAAAACATTTTTGGCTCCTAAAAAACAAAACATGAGGTATGTAAAGTAGTCAAACTCTTAAAAAGTAGAATCATTTTGGCCAGGATTGGGGGGAGGAGGAGGAAAGATGGTTGTTTTACAATGAATATAGAGGTTCAATTTGGCAAGATGAATAAATTTTAGAAATCTGTTACACAACATTGTCCATTTACTTAACACTATTGTACTGTATGTTTAAAATGGATAAAATGATATTTTGTTTTATATTTTTCTTACCAAAGTTAAAAAGAGAAACCATGTGTCCTTTAGCTATCTCCCCTTCATTTACTCATCCTCCCAAGCCTTAGGCAATCACTAGTCTACTTTGTATCTATAGATTGCCTATTCTGGATGTTTCATATAAAAGAAATATAATATGTGCCCTTTTGTGACTGGCTTCATCTATGTGGTAGTGTGTTATTAGTACATCAATCCTTTCAATGGCCAAGTAGTATTTCATTGTATGATTATACTACAATTTGTTTATCCATATCAATTTATGGATATTTGAGTCGTTTCCACTTTTTCACCAAGACAAATAAAGCTGCTATGAGTATTTATTTCTCTTGGGTATATACATAGAGGTGAAATTGCTAGGTTATATGGTAATTCTATGTTTAACTCAGAGGAACTCTGAGACATTTTACAATCCTACCTGCAGTGGTTGATGGTTCCAGCTTTCCTACATCCTAATGAACACATTAGTTTTCCTTTATTGGATTATAGTCATCCTACTGCCTATAGAGTGGATCACAAGGTGCTTTTGATTTGCGTTTCCCTGGTGACTAAAGCTTTTGAGCACCTTTACATATGCATATTGACCTTATATCTTTTTTGGAGAAATGTCCATTCAGATTCTTTGCTATTTTTAAATTACTGTTTGTCTTTATTGTTTATGAATTGTATGAGGTTTTTATATATTCTAGTTAACTGTCCTTCACAGATATGATTTGAGGATATTTTTTTTCCATTATGTAGATTGCCTTTTTACTTTCTTGATGGTCTTTGAAGCACAAAAGTTGTTAATTTCTGTGCTTATGAAAATTTATATTGACAATATTTTGTAGTTTAGAGGGTATGGTTTTATATATTTTTGGTAGTCATTCCTGAGTATTTCACTATTTTGATGCTATTATAAAAGGAATTTTTGTTAAATAAATTTTCAATCTTTCATTGATTTAAGTGATTTTTTTTATCATGAAAGTGTTCTGCATTTTGTCAAATGCTTTTACTGCAACAATTAGGATAATCATGTGTTTTTTATGCTATTGATAAAGTTTGATTGATTTTTATATATTGAGCTGTCATTGCATTCTGAAATAAATTCCACTTTTTTTTGGGGGGGGTGACACTTCTCCTTATATGTTTCTGAATTTGGTTTGCTAGTATTTTGTTGAGGGTTTTTACATCCATAATTATAATATATGTTTGGATGTAATTTTATTTTCTAGTGATGTCTTCATTTTATTTTGGTGTCAGGGTTATACTGGTACCATGGAATAAATTGGAAAGTGTTTTCTTATTTTTTGGACATTTGTGAGGCATTGCTTTTAATTATTCTTTAAATGTTTGAAGAATTCAAAAGCAGGGGTTTCCTGGTGTTGTAGTGGCTAAGCTTCGGTGCTGTCCCTGCCACAGCCTGGGTTCAATTCCCAGCCAGGGAACCAATACCCACCCCCCCCGCCAAAAAAAAGGCATTCAAAAGTAAAACCATTGGCATGTGTACTGTATTTTTTGTAGGTTTCTTTTTATTACAAATTTAATTTTTTTACTTGTTAATAGGCTGCTCTTCCTTAGCAAATTCTGGTAGTTTACTTCTTTTTAGGCATTTGTTCACTTCATCTAAGTTATATAATTTTTGGAATAAAATTGTCTGTAGTATTCCTTCATAATCCTTGTTTTCCTGTGAGTAATAATGCCTCCACTTTGTATCTGACTAGAAATTTCACTCTTCTCTCTTTTTCTTTTGTTCAGTTTAGCTAAGATTTGACAATTTTGTTGATCTTTTCAAAAACCAGTTATTGGTTTCATTGATTATTCTCAATTTTTTTATTTCATTAATTTCTATTGTAAACTTTATTATTTCCTTCCCTCTGTTTGCTTTACATTTGGTTTATTCTTCAGTTTTTAATGTCTTAAGCTGAATGCATAGGTTATTAATTTGAGATATCCCATTCTTTTTAATATAGGCATTTATAGCTATAAATTTTCCTGTAACCAAAACTTTAGCTACATCTATAAGTTTTGGTATGTTGTGGATTTATTTTTATTCATGTAAAGGAATTTTCTAATATACCTTTTTATTCTTTTTTAACCCATTGTTATTTAGGAATTGTGGTTTTAATTGATTTTCTTTTTTTTAATTCATTTTTATTGTTAGACTTATTGGGGTGACATCTGTTAGCAAGGATTACATAGGTTTCAGGCATACAATTCTACAGTGCATTGTCAACTTGATGTATAATAAGTTCACCACCTAATGTGCCTTCTCTTTCCATCACCTTATATTTAGCTTCCCCCCTCCTCCCACCCCCTCCCCTTTCTCCCCTCCCTAACCAATTACCATTGACATACAATATTATATTAGTTTCAGGTATACAAAAATACATAGTCATTAGACGTTCATGTACTTCATGGAGTGATAACCCCAATACATCTATTACCCATCTGACACTGTACATAGTTATTGCAACATTATTGACTAGAAGAAATGTGTTTTTTCAATTTCTACATAATTTTTTACACTCTTAAATTTCTGTAATTCTTTTCTGTTTTCAATACATATTGGTTGTAGAACACATTTGGTAGGTTTTTGATCCTTTTATGTTTATTACAGCTTATTTCATGTCCTAGTATGGTCTATCTTGGATATTATTTCTTTGTGTTTGAGAAGAATATATATTCTGTTCTTGTTGAGTGAAGTGTTCTGGAGTTTTTTGTTAAATGTAGTTAGATTATGGTATTGTCCAAGTAATTTATTTTCTTGTTTATCTTTTATATAGTTGTTTAATCCATTATTGAACATGTTGTATTGAAGTTCCAACTGTTATTGCTGAATTGTCTATTTCTCCATTTATTTTTCAGTTTTTTTCTTCATTTATTTGGTACTGGGTCAATAGATGCATGTATGTTTACAGGTATCATAACTTCCTTATGGATTGATCCTTCTATCTTTATAAAATAAACTTTTATCTCAGTAACATTTTTAATGTCTGTTGTATTTGATATTTGTATTGCTGCTACAGTTCTCTTATGATTGCAATTTGCCTGGTGTATGCTGGTTCCAGAACCCAAAGTGGCCTACCAAACACTGTGCTACTTTGTTAGTACTGCAATGTGTAAGATGAAATAATTCATTCTTTATTTTGGAGAAAAGGCCTTAACATGCCCCAGATTAATGAACTCTTTCAAACTTTGCTGATATTTCAGAACTTGAATCCTCATAGAGTTTCTCTTTTACCATATTGAGTGTACATGCTTTATAAGCACCTCCAAAGTACTTGCTTTTTCTTGATAATCTGGTCCAATTAACATGGTATCATTGATATAGTGAACTAATATAATATTCTGTAGCATGTCCAGATGGTCCAGTTCTACTGTATTTTATAACAGTGGTTAGGAAAGTCTCTATTCCTTGTAAATGTGAAAAACAATACATTCTCCAGATTAATGGCCACATGTACTGAGACCATGTTAATCTGCTTAAGTAATAATATACCCAAATGAAAAGCTGAAATTGGGGCTACTAATACTTAAATTTGCTGTAGTTTATTAACAGTTCATCCAGAATCTGTCGTGGTATTGAGGGTCCACACTGGATTAAATGAGAATATGAAGGAACCACAACTGCTACAACATTTAGGTATATACAGGTGGCAGTGACCACTTGTATTCCCCCTGGATGTTGATGTACATGTGTATATATGAGCATATATCTATACCTATATAGCTGTATCTACATCTATATCAATTCAACTTATTATTTCAACTGGCTGGATGGAAGAAGGTGGTGCAAGAATTTCAAAAGACCCACACTAGAATAGGTCTAATTCCTCAGGGGAAAAAATGAACTAATACAGGAATATGCCAATCCCAAAGTATGTCCATTTAAATCATACATTTGGAAAATAGAAAAGTAATCAGTAGGTGGGTCATTGAACTCAGTGAACATTCTAAACCTCATTGGGACAGAACTCCACATATTACCTGGTCCCTATATACTCTTTCACAAACAGGGGTGGCATGATGGTGAATCAGTTCTTCAAGAATCACTAAAACCTTAACCCTCATGCCCAAGACTATTTGAACTACATGAATGTTTCTCTTTTCTCAGTGTACAACTACCTAAGTAAATGATTACAAATGTTTGGGGTGATAAACTAGGGAAACAATTACCATATTTTCTTGTTACAGAATCCTTGCTCTTGGAGAACCAGATTCTCTTTCAGTCAATGGATTTCTGGCTTAAAAACTAGTGCTAGTTCAGGAACTAAGCAAAGAATCATGACAGTTTTGGAGGTGACTCTTCTCTGTCTCTTTGATATCCACCTTTTATTTATTCTAGGTTTATAAATTGATCAATGCCATTATAAGCTGCTCATCTGTCTTACCTCTAAGGATGTCATTTTCCAATAACTATCTATCTAAACCTCTGTAGATCAGATCACCCTTGCTGTCACCCTGACTGTGCTGTTCATTAAAATAATTGTGTCAGGACACAATTGCTGCTGATTATCCGAGAGCAGCACAGTGCATGGGAGCGGGGAATAAAAGCCAGCAAAGTGGCAGAACCACGGGGAAGCTGGGCTTTAACGGAGTTTGGGAGCCAGCCTCTGGAACTTTTTGAGTGTTAGGAGGGCTGAGTGAGGACAATGAACTGCAAAGAGGACACCTCAGCTCCAGGCTCCCTGGAGACCCACAGCACAGGCGCCTGGCTCCTACACAGGGCTGCAGTTCCCTGTTCCTGGACCACTACAAAGGCGACCCGGCTGTCTCAGGTCAGGCCCACAGCTTTGGACTTGTGATGCGTGCACTTGCTTGTGTGCCCCTGGGTTCTAAAAGCTGTGTGAGCCTGCAGACAGCTAGATGCTGAAACAGGGCCGGGAAGAAAGGCAGACTTGATAACATTCACCCGAAGAAGCAGAAAAAGCCTCGGCCTGCATCACCCAGCTCCCCTAGCATAGGGCAGAAAGCGGAGCTTCCCTCAGAGCGCCTTTTGTTGACCTGTCCCCGGGATATATCTGCATCGCCTCCAAACGCAGCAGGTACTGTCTGCCCTACAGCAAGACACCACAAAAGTAATAATCTCGGCACTGAACATAAAGCCCTCATGTCAAAGAGGAAGAACCCAGCCAACAGAATGAATTCCTTAAAAACTAAAACTCCTCAGAAAGAACATGAAATTTATCCACAAGACAGTTTCTTAGACCTAGACGTGTCTGAACTAAGTGACAGAGAATTTTAAGTAGCCATTCTAATGGCTCTCAGGGAAATGAAATCATACTGGCAGAGCAACATGGCTGAGATGAATAACATGAAAAAGGAGACGAACGACACAAAAAAGAAACTCCGTGAACAAAAAGAACAATTTAACAAAGAAATTCAAAACATAAGGAAGATCGAGATTGAAATGAGAGAAACAAATAATACAATAAAAGAAGTGAGGAAAAAAATAACTGCCATAGGAAACAGGACCAACCAGATGGAGGAAAGAATTAGTAATATCGAAGATCAGAACATGGAAACAGCTCAGAAAGATGAAGAAAGGGAATATAGATCCAAAAGGATTGAAAGAACTCTGCAACAACGATCTGACTCCATGAGACAAAACAACATCAGGATAATAGGAATAGAAGAGGGGGCAGAGCAATCTACATAGAGCATACTCAAACAAATAGTAAATGAGAACTTTCCAAACCTATGGAAAGACCTGGAACCCCAAATTCAAGAAAAAGAAAACAGGTCCTCTAGATACCTGGACCCTAATAGATCTTCTCCAAGACATATGGTACTAAAGATGCCCAAAACTAAAGACAAAGAGACAATTTTCAAGGCAGCCAGGGAAAAAAGAACTATAACCTTTAGAGGAAAATCCATCAGTCTGGCATCAGATTTCTCAGCAGAAACTCTGCAAGCCAGGAAGAAGTGGAATTCAATATTCAAAAATTTAAAAGAGAGAAACTTCCAGCCAAGAATAAATTATCCAGCAAAATTATCTTTCAGATATGAAGGTGGTATAAAGAACTTCTCAGACACACAGAAGCTGAAGGAATTTGCCAGCACAATTCCAGGACTCCAAGAAATACTGAAGGAGGTTCTTCAACCTAAAACAAAACAAAACATCAGGAAAAATGGAACAAAGTTGGGGCAAGAAGAAAGAAACAACAACAAAAAAAAAAAAAACAAAGAAAGAAATAAGTAATGGCCACAGGAAATTCTCACATATCGATCATCACTCTAAATGTTAATGGACTGAACTCACCAATAAAAAGTCACAGAGTAGCAGACTGGATTAAAAAACAGAATGCATCCATATGCGGTCTCCAAGAAACACCTCAGCCATAAGGACAAACACAGACTTAGAGTGAAAGGATGGGAAACAGTACTCCAAGCAAATGGTAACCAGAGAAAAGCAGGAGTGGCCATACTGATATCTGATGAAATAAACTTCAAGTTAAAAAAAAAAAACAGTAAAAGACAAAGATGGATATTACATAATGATAAAAGGTGCAATAGAACAACAAGAAGGTTTGACACTAATTAAAATATATGCTCCCAACCAGTATCCACCAAAATATACAAAGAAACTACTAATAGATTTGAAAGGAGGAACTGATGAATACACAATCATAGTGAGAGAATTTAACACCCTGTTAACAGCCAGGGACAAATCATCCAAACCGAAAATAAATGAGGAAATAAAAGCTCTAAATGACACATTACAGCCGTTGGACATAAAAGACATTTACAGGACACTTCATTTAGCAAAAAGAGAGTATACCTTCTTTCTAGTGTGCATGGAACATTCTCAAGGATAGACCACATGCTGTGACACTAAAGTAGCCTCAGTAAATTCAAGAAGATCGAAATCATACCAAGTATATTCTCAGAACACAAAGCTTTGAAATTGGAGATCAACTGTAGAAGGAAAGCAGGAAAAACCACATATACATGGAGATTAAACAACAGCTTATTAAAAAAGGACTGGATGAAAGAACAAATAAAAGATGAGATTATAAAATATGTAGAAACTAATGACAATGAAAATACAACGTATCAGAATTATTCGGACACAGCGAAAGAGGTAATAAGAGGGAAATTTATGTCACTACAGGCCTATCTTTAGAAACAAGAAAAATCACAAGCAAACATCTTAGCATCCCATCTTAAAGAACTAGAAAAAAAAGAGCAGACAAAACCCAAAGTCAGCAGAAGGAAAGAAATAATAAAAATTAAAGCAGAGCTAAACCAATTAGAAACAGAAGGACAATAGAAAAAATTAATATTACGAAGAGCTGGTTCTTTGAGAAAGTCAACAAAATTGAAAAAGCCTTGGCTAGACTAATCAAAGGGCGAAAGGAAAGGACACAAATATTCAAAATTAGAAATGAAAGGAGAGAAATTACCACTGATACCACAGAAATACAAAGGATTACAAGAATATATTATGAAGGACTTTATGCCACAAAATTTAACAACCTAGAAGAAATGGACAAGTTTCTAGAAACTTATAGCCCACCTAGACTGAACCAAGAAGAAGTAGATGATCTAAATAGACCAATCAATACCAATGAGATTTAAATGACTATCCATAATCTCCCTAAAGGCAAAAGCCATGGACCAGATGTTTTCACCAATGAGTTATACCAAGCATTCAAAGAAGAATTAACACCTATCCACCTCAGACTCTTCCAAAAAATTTGAAGAGAAAGCAATACTTCCTAACTCATTGTATGAGACCAACATTACCCTAATACCAAAGCCTGGCAAAGACAACACACACACAAAAAGAAAACTATAGACCTCTATCTCTGATAAACACAAAGGCAAAAATCCTAAACAAAATATTAGCAAACAGAATACAAAAATGCATCAAAAAGATCAAACATCATGATCAAGTGGTATTCATCCTGGGAGCACAAGGATGGTTCAACATATGAAAATCAATCAATGTGATACACCACATAAACAAAATAAAAGATAAAGACCATATGGTCATTTCAATTGATGCAGAAAAAGCTTTTGGTAAGATACAACATCCTTTTATGATCAAAACCCTAAGTAAAATAGGTATAGAAGGAAAGTCTCTCAACATAATAAAGGCCATATATGACAGACCCTCAGCTAACATCATACTGAATGGGGAAAAGCTGAAACCTATTCCCCTCAAATCAGGAACAAGACAGGGATGCCCCCTGTCACCACTGTTATTTAATATAGTACTGGAAGTTCTAGCCACAGCAATCAGGCAAGAGAAAGGAATCAAAGGTATCTAAATTGGGAAAGAAGAGGTCAAATTGTCACTATTTGCGGATGACATGA